>JAKTVZ010000031.1:0-87062 GCA_030560825.1 Suzukiozyma fluviatilis | reverse complement strand
GAACCCCGGTCTACCACGCGACAAGCGGTAATTCTAGCCACTAAACTATCACGGATGTTTTTCTTGAAGGATAGTTCTGGTAAATGAACATAATGTGATCGGTATGATATGTAGTAGAGATGGAATACGACAAGTAATGCAATAGATATACTCTTCTTTATGAGATGTTATGATTCTGTTTTTGTTGGGTTTGGGACAAAATGTCTGTACTTGAAAATTATCATCTTAGCGAAAGTTTAATAGTAATCTAATACTTTTACATATTATTGCAAAAAGTTAGGCAATTCAATAAAGTGTTTGCGATAAAACTTTAAAAAGAAAGATAATCAAGTAGTACGTACTCTCTAGTGATTTACCTTTCATTGCTTACAATACCTCATCTCTACTTTGCTTTATTTGTCACTTTTCTGTTGCTATTGCCATGACCAAATTTGGCAATGGCTGCAAAATCGCACACATAGACAAAGGAAGAAATACCCAAGAGCAGTCAGTAGATAATCTTAGAGTCCTGTGACAATTATACCACAAACTTACCTACAAATGCAGGTACTGTTGTTTATGTTATGTGTGTGCCTTCTACACTGCTCTAAAATAAATCTTTTCATTAAATTTTTTAAATTCTTATGAAACATATCTAACGAGATTAATACAACCTATGCAACCTCTCTATATAACCATATGGTTCCCAATGTTTGTTTTTGCTTTTTTGAATTCTAATTATAATGCCAATAAATACAAAGTATTCATAATTATGTATAGTCCATAATTATGAAGTAAAGTTGAAATAAACTAATAAACAAAAGCATGGCTGGTCCTTGATGTAAAAAGTGAATAAAATGACAAAAATAGTAATGATGTTGGTAATTAACCTGAAGTAAATGTTGATAGTTTGAATTGAAAACAAGATTAAGCCAATCTAGTTTCGGTGATATTGTACTGCTTGACAATAGTGGTGGAAAATGTTGCTCCTACAAGACACAGCATGTTAAAATGCTCCGGACAGGTGAAACCTGTTAAAAAGTCCCAGGAAATCGTAAAAAAACATGAATTGTTGAAGTCCAAATCGTAGGTTTCTCAAACAACACCAATGGGTTACAAAGGGGTCTATTTGAGGCTACAATATGGACCAAAGTCAGGTGATGATAGTGCTTTTCATAGCTTTCAGGAAAAGTTGAAAAAACTGCGCATAGGCTTAATATTGTCAACTAATCTACTGTGGTTCGCACATTTTCTAATTAGCTGGAGAAGATCTTAATTTTGGATTGACGATTTCTAAAGGTTTCTTGATTCTTGGAGTATGGACACGAGGAGAAACCGCTTCTTGTGAAGGGGAAAACGTCGTGGCAGTATAAGGGTTGAATTTTTTCCCTTGGTTCAACTGGTTACTATCAGGAATATCTGGACAAAATTGTAAGTCGTCTTCCAAATCAAACGATTTTGACAAATAGTATCTAACACGAGGGTTTTGGTGGGAGTAGTTTGAAACAGACGACGCTGACGATGGCGGAGTAAATGTGGGAGAATTATTCAAATTCGAATTTGAAACAATTGGACTGTACTGTTGATAATAATATTGCGACATAATAAATTCATAGATGTAAATAGGATATCAGGTTAGTAGAAAGCTTAGATTAGCAAGTTAAACAGCAAGTTTATTCTAGCAATTATAGCAATTCAAGTTTAGTTAAACAAGTTCAACAAGTTAACAAATTAAACCAGTTTATTGAACCAACAATAATTAAGATTAGCTTTATACTATATATAACAATAGACTATAAAGGATACAGAAAAAGAAATTCAATTTCTAGCCCTAAATTTATTGCAACAAATTGTATACAAGTTTGTTTAATAAAACGGATAGTAGTATAGTAGTGTGGTGTGCGATAAAGGAAAAGGATAAAGAAACTTAAACTAGGCGAGAACCCTAAGATATTAATGCGATGATGGCTCTAATCCCCTTATTATGAATTTGGCCAGCACCGTGCACGACCAGTCATGTTTTCTGATAACAATCATGCAGAAATATGCATTACGTAGGACCCAGTGGGAGGTTTCTATGGTTAATTATTGTAGATTGGGAAGGCATAACAAGGTTGAGGGTGAGATATGGTGGTGTTATCCACGTACTTGCATAAAGACGTTACTACTGTTACAAGGGTGCAATGGTGGGTAAAAAGAAAACTCCGATACCGGGAGTCGAACCCGGGTCTGCTCGGTGAAAGCGAACCGTGCTAGCCGTTACACTATATCGGAGGATTTATAGAGTTTAATGTGGGAGTAATAGTGAAATGTATAGGGGAAAGAGAACCAGAGAAAGAACGGCGTATGTCTGTAGATGCTGATAATCGGCAAGGTTGAATATTGAAGTAAGAAATTACTTATTCTGGTTCCAATATTCTTGTATCAATATGTTCATTTAAATTAATTTTAGACCATATGGTATGCATGTTACATGTGTAGTAATTTGGGTTCTAAACATAATCAACTAGTCTAGTGGTGAAAGGGTCGCTTGGTTCACAACAACAAGTATTGTTACAATATATAACCTTTCAGCATGTTGTCGATTTTCGGCTCCTCCCACTTCCACCTGTTGTATGACTACCTTGTCAACTGCTTGTCATCGCAATTGCTGCGTCCCAATTAGGAAATTTAGTTGCATAAAAGTACCACATTTCTAACTATATAATAAACTACATATATTCGTTTAATGACTAAAGAACCACACCATGAGCAAATTCCAATCAGCACAGACCATTCCAGTAGATTTCAAATGTTCCTTCTACAACTCAAGAAGGTCCTATCGTTTGATCAGATTAAGCAATGACTTACTAACCCTATTGGTGTCCGATCCTCGTTGCAAAAATCTGGCAGCTGCTATCAGCGTGAATTCTGGTGCATTTAATGATCCCGATAGTATACTTGGCTTAGCTCATCTTTGTGAGCATTCGATATTTCTTGGAAACCAATTTGATCCTATTCCGCAGCATTTCTTTCAACTTATTCATGCTCATAATGGTAAAACGAATGCTTTCACTACAGGCGAAACTACATGTTTCCATTTTGAAGTCCCGAATTGCCTGACAATTATAAATGAAGAATCTCTATGGAGCTTCACTCTACGCAATTTTTCTAGTTTGTTTTTGAATCCAACCTTTAATGAATCTCATGTACAAAATGAAATTAGTGCCATTGACGATGAACACTTGTCAAATGTGTCAAATAGCGATAAAATACTATATCATGGTTTAAAACTTCTAGCTAATAAGGACCACCCTTTCAGTAGGTTTTGTACTGGAAATGCAAGCACCATATCTTCCCCAAATCTCTCTAAAATACTCTCTTCCTACTTTCACAAATATTTTATAGCTAGCAAAATGACTTTAGTGTTGGTATCTTCTCAATCCTTAAATCAGCTACAAAAGTTGGCGATTCAGCATTTTGATCAGATCTCAAAACAATCGAGCAGTAAACCATTGTTCTCCAAAAAAGTAAATTCTGGGAAAAGATCTTCAAGTACAAGGAATTCGTCTTCACTGTTTCTGTCAGATGAAAGCTCTACCATTTTAAAGAATAGTCATTCATACCCACCAGTATTCATCAAATTCAATCAATTGTTACATATACACAGTAGTAATGAAACAATCTATCGGATTGTATTTTCATACTCAGCCAAAATTCCCAATATTGATATTTTTGAAAAAATTTGGTGCAGTTTGATAGGTGACGAATCTGAAGGATCTCTCGTACAATATATGATAGTCAAGTTACAATTGGCTAATTCAATTTTAGCACATGTCATAAATATAACTTCTGAAACTCGAGTTTTGGCTATAGATGTCGTACCCACAAATAAAGGTATTAGAAATGGTTGGAAGATTATAAATTTTTTGATGAATTATGTTCTATCAAATGTGTGCAAGGTAAGTGAAGAACTTTCTAACAATTTTAAGGAAGAAATTTCCATTATAAAGCATAATTGCTACCATCAAAAGCCCGAAGCTTCATACATGCAAGAAGCTGCAGACCTCGCACAAATTTTGCAGCCAAAAGGTTATGATTTTGCAGCCGAATATTTTCTTCAAGGATTTCGTGGTTTAGACTCCGAAGTGGTCGACGATGAGCTTATTTGTGAATTTGTGAACGTCTCGAATGAAGTATTTAGCAAGTACAATGTTATCTACATGGGAAGTAATCTACCAAATATCGAGAAATTAGCTACTATAAACGATGTTAAACTTCAATTTAACAATGATTATAAGTTCCACTTTACCGTTTATGATTTGAAGAGCATTATATTGGATGTAATTTCTCCCACAATTCCTCTTCCAAACGTATTTCTTTCCCATACTCAAAGTGTCACTGAGCAGTTAAGTTCTAGCTATGACAAAACCTTTCAAACAACAAAAATCTCTGAAATGAATCCAGTATTGATCAATTACTCGAAGTATCACGAAATATGGTTGAAGCAAGAAAAAGACTTAGAATTTAACGATACGGTGTTTACAACTTTTGCTGTAAGTTGCTTATCATTGAAATCGACTCCAATCGTTGATACTGCAATTTTAATGTTATGTCACATATTAGGGAACAGATTAAGAAGTAAACTATATCCAGCTGAAAGGTTTGGTTACCAATGGGGAATATATGCTAATCCAAATGGAATACTGTCTATATGCATATATTTATCTGGACTAAATTGCAGTTATACATTTGTTTTGGAGTACATTATTACAGAATTAGCACAGTTTTTTAACTCTTGCCCAATAAGCTATAGAGACTTTATGAATTCAAGGATATATTTACGAAAAGAGCTAGAAAATTTGAATCTGGCAAACGGACTCACACAAGCTTTCAAGGGTTCGCTTGTGTTACTTGAAGAATATTTTTGGGATATGGATGAAAGAATAAATGCACTAGAGTCGATTTGCTTGCAGGATTTGCGGGTGGTTGCAAAATATTTTGCAGCCAAACTAAAATATACTAGAATTCTTGTTACAGGGGATTGTAATAGGAACCAATGTTATGAAATATGTAAAATTATTGACAAATTCTCCCACCATGACTCAAACTTCGACTCGAATCTTGGAATCGAAGAACCATCTAGCCATTCTTTACCAGTAGGTAAGAATTACATTTATGAGAATGAGAACTCAAATGAAAGCGACCCTACGAACACTTTATTCTACTATTTACAAATTGGCCCGAGGGATTGTGAAAAATCCAGAACAATGGCCACACTAGTTGCTAATTTGTTTTCAATTTCTGCTAGCAGAGAATTGAGAGGTAAAAAGAAGCTAGGTTACGCAGTTATGAGCGGCATTAAGGTTTCAAGATCAATGCTAGGTGTCTACATTTCACTAATGAGTGGCACCTATACCACTCCGGAAATGTATGATGAAGTTCAATTGTACATATTTGAATTAGAATCTGAGCTTCTGCAGCTCTCTGAATCAGATTTTAAATCGAGCATTATTGATTCAAATTCTACCCTGGAGAATAAAAGCTTGACCAGCAATTACTTCTTTCATATGCCGCCTTGTGCTAGTAGCACCAACTTTGAAGATAATCTGAGTCCTTTCATAGACCACAATACCAAGTGGGAATCTATATTCAACAAGCAGTACCTGTTTAATGCAAGTGATGATACAGTAGGAAAAGTTTCCAAACAAGAGTTCATGGAGTTTTTCCAAACTTACATTTCAGTCAAATCATCTACAAGAAGTTCCTTGTCCATTTTCATCAAAAGCAGCTTATCCTCATCGTCTAGGAAGAGCCTTGTGGAGGATAAACTAAAGAAAGAACTAGAGAAACTAAAATTGAATATACCTAAAGCCATTTTACAAGAAATCTTGGTTTCGAGTAATTATGAATATAGCTTAATATCTAGAAATGTAAAGCTTTACTATATGAATAGATCAAGACTCAAGTACTTCTACAAATCTATTGAGTATTTGAAGGCACTATCATTAGATCCCGGAAAGGGTAATTTGGCTGCAAAAAAACTTGCGAAATGGGACTACAATAATCTGAGCCAACCAACGATACTCGACTCTGTCGAGCAGTTAAGGGAAGAATGTGTTCGTGAGAAACAGTCAAACGACTTGCTATATTCACAATTTTTCAATTTGTAGTACAGATTCTTCAGAAGTTCTACATTTCACTTATGGGAGACAAGACTACACTGTTAAAAAATTTCAAAAATCATTAAAATCATAACTAAGAACCAATCTTCTAACCTTAACTCATACCAAGCTTTACACTCTTCACTACTAATCCGATTCTAGCTTCAACATCTGGAGGATAAGGCTGTCCGAAAGTTGTGAGATTTGGGAATAATTGTATCAATCTGACAACCGTATAGGCGATTTCGGTTAAAGCAAATTGTTGTCCCAAACAAATTCTAGGTCCACCTCCGAAAGGTGTATAGGCGAAGCCTATCTTTTTCATTTCGGGTTCCAACCATCTTTCTGGTTTAAATTCATCAGCATCTTCACCATATATTTCCTTATCTTTATGAATAGCATAAGTCAGCCAAACTACTGTTCGACCCTTTGTCACCAAGACAGGCTCCGTACCATCCTCACCACCACCATTTGGCAAAGTAGTATTGTCGGAAGCAATTCTATAATTCTGAGGTACCACTGGCCACATTCGAAGAGTTTCATTAATAACTGCTCTTAAGTATTGACAACGTTTAAGAGATTCAAAACTGATATCATCTACATTAGCCTCTTCACCTTCCCCAAAGTTAGAGTAAACTTCTTCTTTAACTTTAGCAAATATTTCGGGACTTTTCGATAATTCTAAGTACAAAAACCCAAGAGTAGAAGCTGTTGTGTATCTCCCGGCCAAGAACATACTTAACAATTGATCTCCAATAACTTTTGGATTTCTAGAAACCTTAACAAGTTCATACAAGATAACATAACTATCTTTGGAAAGTTTTGCAACTTCTTCAGGAGACAAAGCTAGAGCTTTCTTAACCTGTCTACCAGTGAACTCATGAATATACTCGCAAGATTCTTTGAACTCTTTTGGATAAATCAACCAGTAAAACTGTTTAAGAATAGCTCTTAAGCTAGCATATTTTGACGCAGTACCAACAGCCTTGCCAAAGGCAAGAGTGTCTGCAGCATCTGAGTGCGGAGGATACCCTACAGCTTCATCCCGCAATGAATAAAGAGATTCACCAAACAAAAACTCAGTTGCAGTATCATAAGTATATTTCAAAAATAAAGGTTGAATATCGAATTCTTTACCATTTGCATTCCTAATGTGTTGCGCCAAGGTTAACAAATGGGGTTCTAAAGCTTGAACATGAGCAATTTGCTCTCTTGAAAACTGAGGTCTCAAGATCGATCTAGACTTTTTCCAGGCTTCACCATCGAGAGTAAAGATAGATTCTCCAAGGAAAGGACCAAAAAACTTAATTCGATCTCCGATATTAAATTCATTAAATTGAGTTGCATAAATGGCTTTAATATTTTCTGCACTTTTAGTGTACAAAATAGTCGTCCCGGCTAGACGATAGAGAATTGTTCCGCCCGGAGATTTATCTAATCTGGATTTACCTTCCTCTAATCTTTGTTGTGGAGTTAACTTTAAAAATTTGACTACATCAAGAATACCAAATAGCCAACGAACTGGCACTGATTGTGCTTTCTTACAATGTAATTTTCTTAGCAAGTATTGCTCATGTAAGATATTAAAACCTTTGTAACACAAATACAAGACTATACTAAGTCCAATATATGAATTCAACCAAGAATAAATATCTAGCATGATCTAAATGTTAGTAAAGGTCAGACGACTGAATATAAGGTTCTTGAATAAACGACTAAAGATCAATGCGGACTAAATTAAAGAAGTGTAGGCAGAGAAGTAATTAAAAAGCTACACAGTTAACCAAGTATTAAACAAGAAACGAATACCAATAGGTCTTACACATACTAAATGTAATTTGAATTGATAGCTGGTTAGCTATTAAATTATATATGTTCTTAAATACAAAAGATAAATAATCATATGCTAGAGGGGGTCCGTTCCCAAAATAGAACAACGCATGCATTACATCACCATTGTTCCCTCTAGGTACTAAATGTTACTAATAATTACAAGCTCATTACTGTTAAATAAAACATAAAACATTAAACACTCAGCTATACTTGTCAATCACTACTCTTCTGGACTATGCAACAAAATGCTAACAGATTTATTTTTGATTTTTCTGCTTCCCCACCAAATTTAGTTCATGCATAAGATCAACAATGCAGTGCATATCGGAGCTCCTCTCGAACGGAAAATAAAATTATCTTGCTTGCGAGTAATCAGAGGTTTGCAGCCGTAAGCAACATAATTTAAGTAAAACATCCTTGAAAAATATCACAAGCTGTCATTGATTTGTGCATACTCCTTAGACATGGATATCAAGCACACGTATTCATTTTGTTATGGTTGGTGTTGGCCTATTTCAATGAAATATTACATCCATCTTGCAAACACATAGTCAAATGTGATGCTTTTCTAGGTGGGTAACGGCTGTCAAACGACTCAAGGCTGTCAAACATTTGCAATAATCTCACTGTGACGTAATAAGCTTCTGTCAATGCAAATTGTTGTCCCAAGCAAATACGAGGGCCACCATTGAATGGAATGTAAGCCCATCCTAATTTTCTTGTTTCTGGTTCGAACCATCTTTCTGGTCTAAAAGTATCAGCATCAGCACCATAAACTCTTTGATCTCTGTGCACAGTATAAACGATGTAAAAGATTGTTTGGCCCTTTCTAACTAAAATAGGTTCATCTCCATTTTTACCACCTCCTCTAGGTAAAGTGGTGTTTTTAGTAGCAACTCTGAAATTTTGTGGCACTGATGGATACATTCTTAAAGTTTCATTAACAACAGCTTTTAAGTATTCGCACTTTTTCAAGGATTCAAATGTAATATCTTCAACTCTTGCTTCATCCCCTTTACCGAAAGTCTCATAGATCTCTTTTTTCAATTTGTCAAGAATTTCTGGATTTCTAGCTAATTCCATAAATAAAAATGTCAAGAGTCCAGCAGTGGTATCTCTACCAGCAACTAAAATGTTTAATGCTTGATCACGCAAAACTTGTGGATTTCTAGTGTTTTTAGCCAACTCGTAAAGGAAGATATATCCATTAGCGGAAGCCTTTTCTAATTCATCTTCTGACATGTTTAATGCTTTATTGACGTAATAATCAGCAAACTTGTGAACATTTTTACTTTCTTGTTTAAACTTAGCAGGATTTAATAACCAATAAAAGTCTTGTAAAATAGCTCTATCAGCTAATGTCCTTTGAGCCCCATTGAAAGATTCAGCAAATTCTAATTTACCACTAACATCATTAGTAATTGGTGGATAACCAATAGCTTCATCTCTCAAACATTCCACCGATTCTCCAAACAAGAATTCGGTGGCCGAATCAACCATAAATCTAAAGAATAATTCTTGAATGTCGAAAGGTTTGCCTTCATGAGATTTAACATGTTTAGCGAAAACCTGGACATGAGGCTCAAGAGCTTGAACATGGGCAATTTGTTCTCTAGCAAATTGTGGTCTCAACATTGATCTCGATTGTTTCCAACCTTCTCCATCCAAAGTGAAAATACCATCTCCCAATAAAGGTGCAAGTTGATGATGTCTAATACCAAGAGAGAAATCGTTAAATTGTGTAGCCAAAATAGCCTTAATATTTTCCGGGTCGACGGTAAGAAGCACCTCTTTTCCAACTATTCTAGCACTAACAGTATCACCCTCAGTTTCGGTTTTAAGAAGGTTATTCAAAAAATCGATATTTTCTCCTACAACCTTTAATGAAAGTAATTTATATGCCAATTTAAACCCAAAAAAGTTATCACTGTAGGTATATGTGAAGGGTTTCGCACCGAGTTTCAGCAGTAATCTTTTGGTGTTGATCCAATTTAAAGCAAAATAAATCACAATTAATCCACCTACTACACCATACCAATTTTTAAGTAAATCCAAACTCATGATAAAAGTTAACAATTATAAAACTGGTAATAATAATTTAATAATAATTTAATTTAATCAATCTTGATAATAGAACAATATTTTTAATAGCAAGATTTTAATGAAAATCAATAATGAATAAAATATATGAAAACTAAAGAATAAATATAATATAAAATCTTACTTTAGACACTTGTGTAATAGGTCCCTTTTATACGGAGTAATTTCGTGAAAAGCGGTCAACTCGGTTAAATGCAACTTTTTGAATTTTCAGTCCTTAAAATAAAGGTGTGAATCACCAAGAGATAAATACTTTTACCATATGGAAGTTGATAATATTCATGCGTCAACGTTGCATAACTTGTGAAGGCAATTTCGAGCAAATTCCACTTTTAATGATAATGTTTTCAATCTGTAGTTGCTAGAAAATAATTACCCCAACCTGTGATTACGTAATCGACCAAATTGGCAAGGTGGGGTTTCCTTTATTGGTTAAGACGAGAAGGTTGTTATTTAACTGTAAAACTATTACCGAAAGATAAACCTTAATCTGCAATCATGTAGGCTGTTTCATGTGCTCTTTCATGCTTTCTTTCCTGCTTTCCTCATTTGGAGATTTTGTGCGTATGTCTGTCAAGTGTCTGCTGCAATAAATCCAACAAAAGTTAACACTGAGTAGACAGATAGATGTTCTTACTATGCTGATTATCAGTTCAATCTCTCTACGATTCTTAGTCTTCTACATGTGAATCGAGTACTGTAACCACTAAACATTTTCATTATGTATTAAATCTTTTCTCATTAAATCATAGAAATATTGCAACCATTTTGAAGCGAAAGTGTCAAATGTGATGCTTTCAATGGAGGATATTCTTCATCAAATGGCTCTAGTTTTGTAAACATTTGTAATAATCTGGTGATGACATACGAGGTTTCTGTCAAAGCAAACTGTTGTCCCAAACAAATACGTGGTCCACCATTAAACGGTAAATAAGCCCATCCTAATTTTCTTGTTTCTGGTTCAAACCATCTTTCTGGTCTAAACACTTTGGCATCAGTGCCATAATATTGTACATCTCTATGTGTAGCATACACCGAATATAACACGGATTGTCCCTTCTGAACCAAAATTGGTTCATTTCCGTTCTTGCCACCTCCTCTAGGCAAGGTGGTGTTCTTCGTAGCTACTCGGAAGTTCTTTGGCACTACAGGATAAAGTCTGAGTCCTTCGTTAATAACCGCCTTCAAATATTCACATTTCTTTAAAGATTCGAAGGTGATTTCTTCAATTCTTGCATCTTCATCAACACCAAAACTATCGCTTATTTCTTGTCTCAATTTGTTGAAAATTATTGGGTTTCTGGCCAATTCATAAAATAAAAACGATAAAATCCCAGCTGTAGTGTCTCTTCCTGCTAATAAGATATTTAACAATTGATCCCTTAATACTCTTGGATCACGCGTATGTTTGACTAACTCATACAAAAACACATATCCTCCTTTAGAATCCTTTTCTAATTCTTCAGGTGTTAATTTCAAAGCTTTATTAACATAATAGTCGGAAAATTTGTGGACTTTTCTACAATCATCTCTAAACTTCTTCGTATCAACCAACCAATAAAACTTTTGTGCCAAAGCTCTTGTAGCAATAAATCTATTGGTTTCGTTGAATGCTTCAGCAAAGTCTGCTTTTCCCGTCTCATCGTCACCACTTGGTGGATAACCTACGGTTGCGTCTCTTAAGCATTCGACAGATTCTCCAAACAAGAATTCGGTGGCCGAATCAACAGTCAATCTAAAGAATAATTCCTGAATGTCGAAACATTTTCCTTGGTGAGATTTAATATGTTTTGCTAATATTTGTACATGAGGCTCAAGAGCTTGGACATGAGAGATTTGCTCTCTAGCAAATTGTGGTCTCAACATTGATCTCGACTGTTTCCAACCTTCACCATCCAAAGTGAAAATACCGTCCCCCAACAAGGGGAAAGCAAGTTCATGTCTGTAGCCAAAATTGAAATCATTGAATTGAGTAGCCAAAAGAGCTTTGATATTCTCGGGGTCTCTGGTAAAGATGATTTGGTTACCCACCATTCTTGAAGTGAAGGTCTTAATATTTTCATCTGGTAAGGTCTCCCATATTTCCTGATTATAATCCAAGATTCTACCTTGTCTTTTAGCCATTAAAAGAGGATACCAAGCCAAAAACCCGTAGCATCGATCTGAAACCGTTTGCTGAAATGGTTTAGCACCCAATCTTCTTCTTAATACACCAATTCGTAATAATGCTATGAGTCTATGAAACACCACCAAACACAATAAACAGATCACCCAGTGATCAGTCAACGCTTGAATCAACAGTTCCATTGACATCGTAAAGCGACTCTCTTTGTTTGGAAATACCCCTAAAAATTAAACGCTACCCCATATCAACCATAGCTTTCATACTTATAGGAAATAGTCGTCGGCACATGAAAATTAATATTGTTCCGTAACTATAGCCCAACTGTTTCGCATTCCTGAATATTCAATGTGGGGATTGTTTTGTCCGTCCTGTTTATCTTGGAGTATACGATACGAGGGCAACACCCTTTATCGGATTTAAGGTTTATTGTAATAAATCATTAGATCTTAAATATTCATCTTGTATAATCCCCTCTTTATAACATTAAACCATTTTTGTGATGAATTGCAATGAATAATGAATAAATAAAATCAATTACTAAAAAGGAGTATAGCATAGTTCGCACTTTGTGCTAACATTGTTTCTTCCCCATATTCTTGTTCCCCTTATTTGAACTCCGAACCACACATATATTTTTATTGAACTATGCTTGTATCACATAATTTTCATGAGATAAACATATATCATGAATTTTTATTATCGCTTAGTTTGCGAGGGGCCAATATGTTACACATTATTGATGGATGCAGTGGTAAGACACAAAAACCCAAAAACACAAAAACACTAAAACACTAAAACACAAAACACAATAACACAAAAAACATAAATAAAATATTGAAAGAATTAATCTAGATAGAATTATATATAAATAAAATGCTATGATAAGAAATAACACATATTAAAATAATGAAACGATAAATCTAGATAGAATTATTATATGCGACTAGACTACTAAATTACTAAACATTAAACACAAATATTGCAAGAAGAATTAATCTGATAGAATTATATATTAAACGCTATGATACACAAAAAAAACACATTAATACAAATATCGAAAGAAGAATTAATCTAGATATAATTATTATATGCGAATAACACAAAAAAACATAAAATACAAATATTGAAAGAAAAATAAAAACTAGAATATTATATATAAATGAAATGATACACGAATATCACAAAATACAATTATTGAAGAATTATTCTAGAATGGTATTATTATATATACGACTAAACAAATGTTGGTTTGCACATCCACCAAAACCAACCGTAGCGTCAATAAGTAACCGGATACAATCACACACCCAAGCAAGTACCCTTTTCGCTAGCCTGACTAACAAAATGACTGCAAAACTAAACTAATACCGTAAACTTATCTCTACAATGTATCTCTGCAACTGTCTCTATAACCATATCTATGGTGGTATTGATACTAACTTACTACTGAGCCATATCTTCCCTACAGCTTAACATGCGATGGAGGTGGACCGGCTGGCGGAGCATAATTATCATAATTTACATTCCCATCCGAAGTACCGGTAGAGGGTCCATAATTACCACCATTAGGAGCAGTAGAACTATCGTACGCAGGCAATTCTCCGGTAGGTGGGTTGGGAGGTGGAACGTACGATGCCTGTTGGCCATAGGGCTGAGGAGCCATTTGATAAATACCAGTGTTTGTTTGTTGTTTGTACTGCTGATTGCTTTGATAGTAGGTCTGGTTATTGTTACCGTAAACAGGATAAACAGGTGAGTTTCTTCTCTTTCTTCTCAACAATAAAACAACTACCAAAATAATGGGCACAATCAAAAGTGCAAGAAGCGCCCATCTGTAGTTGTACCATCCACTATTTGAATAGTAGCCAGGGTAGATGACTCTCTTTGAAAGTTTATTTGGAAGCAACATGAACAAAATCTATATTAATGAAATAAATTAAAGATAAAGATAAATATTTATTTGGAACTGTGGAAGATCTTCTATACGTAAAAAATATATACAGGCAATAACCGATTTCAATAAATCGGAATGATACAAGAAAAAACTACTCAGTTATCTGTAGCCAAGTCTTTCAGCCTTGCATCCAACATCATTGTACTGTTTTACAATGACACGACGATATTGCACGACCACAGCAAATATCGGTGCCGTTGTCATGAATTACTCACGCTGTGCCCCGACGTGCACTTATTAAAACGTTATCTGAATTTCTCTAACAAAATGTGGTGTTACTCGAACAAAAGCATCTAATTCGCATCCTTAGCTTCAGATTATGAAGAATAGCATTTCTGACCCCGGGAATTGGTTCAGAGTGATTAGTGCAACACCTAAAGGGTTCAAAACGGCTAAGCAGCCATGCAAGAACTAAAACTATGCACCCAGTTGCATTCTTCCGTAGCGATACCTTTTCTCATTTACTGCCATGGACCGTAAATTTAGGGCCAGTCCGGGGTACATTTGGTCACTGTCCCGTGTAATCTCTTGATTTTAACGCTGATCACAACGAGATGATCTGGTCATCTCACTACATGAAATTGCCTAAGCCCCTTACCCCTAAATTTATGTTGCACCCCTCTGCCATTTCTGCATCAAGATAGGCTTACACCAATTGAATTTATACTTATTCTTACAATATGTTATTGTAAAGTTATCGTAATATTCTTCTACACCAGGACCAGACTTGAGCTCACGTAAATTAAACTACAAAACTGTACTCATTTTCGTTTTTATTTAGTTCAATAACAACATCTACTTCTTTTCTCTTTGTCCATATGCCTTTGTAGCGTAGTCTCCATTGGTGACAATGACATCTTGGGGCCGATAATCAAATTTTCCGGAAAAGTACGAAGCTAAAATCGATTTCACTCCATCGGCGTATCTCTTCTGTGCGTCCAATGATGTACCCGAAACATGTGGTGTCATGGCATTACCACCATCTTTTTCAATATGCATCGATCTCCATGGGTGATCTTTGGGTGCTGGTTGAACGTCCCATACATCACCACCATAACCAGCCAATTGTCCTGACTCAAGGGCAGCCGCGATGTCTTCTTTCACAGCAATAGCTCCTCTAGCAGTATTAACAATATATGCACCTTTTTTCATTTTAGAAATCAAATTCTTGTTGAATAATCCCCGAGATTGTTCATGTAATGGACAATTGATGGTGACAATGTCTGCTTGAGCAACCATTTTCTCTAAATCTTCCACTCTTTCGACAATATTGTCCTTGTCATTGAATATTTTTGAAGCGTCGTTCAATTGTTTGATAGCATGTGGAGGTAAATCTTGATAGTCGTAGTACAAAAGTTTCTTAGGATTGAATGCAACTAATCTCTCCAAGATTCTGAACCCAATTCTTCCAGCGCCAACAGTAGCAATCACTTTATCTTCTAAGTCATATTCATGTTTAGCGCATCCAGCAATGTCCCATTCCCCGTTAAGTGCTTGGTTATGTGCTGGAATGAAGTTACGGATTAATACCAACATTAACATAACAGCATGTTCTGCTACAGACACAACGTTTGAACCCGTCACTTCTGTAACAGTGATCTTTCTCTCATTGGCAGCATTTAAGTCGACATGGTCTGAACCAACACCAGCAGTTATACACATTTTCAAATGTGGAGCTTTGGCAATTCTCTCCTTAGTAACATAAGTTGGCCAGAACGGAGTGGTGATGATGATCTCGGCATCTTCTAAGTGTTTATCCACTTCAGAAGAGCCATGTGGTTCTTTTTTCGAGGTTTTAACCAATTCATAGCCTGCGTCTTCTACTACCTTTCTAATCCCCAATTCGTTTTCCAAACAACCCAACAACTTAGGTTGTTGCTTAGCATGTTCTTCACCTTCGTATAAAACCAATAAAACCTTCTTTGCCATAATTATCTACTTAACCTTGTAATTTCTCTAATGGCTAGAAATATTCTTCTCTTTATATACAATGTAACCTCGATATTATGGGTGACCATTCCATCCCTAATGCATTCCCACTTGTTCCATTTCTTGTTGGCGCCCTACTTGCTTCATCCCCACAAATCGAAATCCAATGGTGGAGAATTAATCCCATCATCTCGGAATTAGGGGCCCAGGTACAATTTCTTTCCTCATAATTAATAATCCAGCAATGTATATACTTAGTATGTTAAGTATAGATTGATGAACAACTTTAATTTTACCTATTTGTCATTGATCAAAGAACATTATTCCTCTGCGTATAATGAAACTTACTGAGGAGAAGTTTGAGTTTGGTAGCCGCTAATTGTTCCCTGTTTGTAAAGAATGTATTCAAGGTCAAAGTGATATCATTATTTATTTTTGTTATTTATTTTTGTAGATGTACACAATAAGGTTTATGCAATGTTTCCATTTCCATTTCTTTGTCTGTCTGTTAAAATATCCTTGAGATTATATTATGTTCATTACACAAGATTATACCCCCTTGTAGTTATTGCTTTTATTTATCTACAATTAAATTCTAAAGAGGGACCCCTTTACTTTCTAGATGAATTGGTTAATATGATGTAAATAACAGAAGAGAATCATCACTGTAACAAGCGATGACAACTACTGGTGGAACAAGGATAGAACTACTAATTGTGCTGCGGTTTAAATCCTCATTAAGAAAGAAATAAATATAATCAGGATTTTTTTTTCTAAACGCACTTAATACATTTTATTTCTTTGTAGAAAACCTTAAGTGGAAATATTTCATATTGAAACACATCCATTTACAGACTTCTCCATCAAAGTATATGTAATAGGATTAGTCTATTTTGTAAAAACTGTTAATCTACTTGTGATTTGTGCCATTACATACAATAATAGTAATCTTCTCTATATAATGGTAAAAGAAGAGAAAAAAAGAATAAAAAAAAAGAGGAAGGAAATAAAATCATAAATCACAATGAATACAAAAACAACAAATTAAGTACATCATCTCAAGTTTAATTTTCACAAAGTTAGCCTGGCTAGCTCAATGGCTAGAGCGTTTGACTTTTAAAAGTCACTAATAGCGCACTATTAAAGGAATCAAAAGGCTGCGGGTTCGACCCCCGCGTCGGGCTTTCTTTTTTTTTTTCACTTTTTAACATGGCACCAAAAGGCACCAATTTCAAAGCCTTTCAAATCACCATTAGAATCTCATAAACATATCTTTCTCTTTCTCATGTCGTCCGTCACTGTTGCCTTAAACGATTTAAAAAAAGGTGTTCCTTTATCGGAATTACAAGAAGCCTTCGGACCTGATTCATTAGGAATCATCATCGTTAAAGAGTTACCCCAGGCTTTTCATGATTTACGGTTAAAAGTTTTACAAAGTGCCACAAAATTAGCAAATTTGCCTGCAGAAGAATTAGCCAAACTAGAATCCCCAGAGTCAACTTGGCTAGTTGGTTGGTCTTGTGGTAAAGAGAAGTTCAATAATGAGCCGGATTTAAAGAAAGGCAGTTGGTACGTAAATTGTTCGTTTCATAATGATCCCAAATTGGAAGCACCAGATTTGCCTCAAGGTTTCGAACAATACAAATCTTACGTAACCCCAAATATCTGGCCCCCAGCTATAGGCGAATTGGCTACATTCGAACAAGATTTGAAAAAACTCATCAACATCATTATCGATGTTGCGGCTATAGTAGCCGAAAACTGCGATAGATATATCGCCAATACCTACAAAGACTACAAACCAGATTTTTTGCAGTCAGTAGTGCAAAATTCAACTTGCTCAAAAGCAAGACTATTACACTACTTCCCCCAAACAGACTCTGCGGCTCCAGCAAATGACGACGATTGGTGTGGTGAACACCTTGACCACTCTTGTATAACGGGATTGACTTCCGCACTTTTCATCGATGAGTCTACCGATACCGTTTTGCCGAAATCGCCGGATGCCAACTCCGGTCTCTACATTAGAAATAGACAAAACGAAGTAGTCAAGGTAAATATTCCAAGCGATTGTCTCGCCTTCCAAACAGGTTCGGCCCTACAAGAAGTGTCTAGAAACCAATTCAAAGCCGTCCCACATTACGTCAAGGGCACTACTTTACCTTCTATTGCCAGAAACACTCTTGCCGTATTCTGCCAGCCGAATCTTGACGTAAAGGTAAACGACAAAGAAAACTTTGCCCAGTTTTCCGAAAGAGTCTTAAAAGCCAACCATTAGAACGTACTACTCTACCGCTCCCTCTTCTATAGTCCAATACACGAAATCCGACCACCAAGGAAACAAAATCCGGCCCTCAAAATCTAGATGGTAGCGCCGCGCATTTATTTAGCCCAAAGGCTCATCGATGGAAGAAGAATATTAAATGTGTAGAGGAGCCGATGCAAGTGAACGAGCTACCGATCATCAATGATCCTGGGCACAGAATGGATGGTGCCACTGTAAAAGATATTCCCACTTTGGACGAAGATGTTCGTATGCGATTGCGGCAATTGGGCGAGCCCATTACGTACTTTGGTGAAACCAACAGTGATAGAAGAACCAGATTGATAAAGCTTGTTTCGGAGATGCCCAATACGAATTTTAATTTTGAGCACGAAATTATCGCGACTACAAAAGAGGAATCTGACATGCGCGAACTTGACTCGGACGATTCAGATGAAGAAGAAGATTTCTATACCCCAGGTCTGCCAACGCTATATGATGCTAGACGCAACTTTGTAACGTTTTCACTAAGTAAAGCGAAAGAACGAGTATCCCATCTTAAGGAAAACTCAAGAAAGCAAGATTTTGTCAAGATTTTGAAGCATAGAAGAAGCATAAATAAGAAGTTATCTGAATATGACATTCTAGGTACTCAAGTTATATCGCAAAACTCACGGACCATCTCATCGGTACGATTTTCCAAAGATAGTTCTGAGATCGCTTGTGGCAGCTGGGACGGTAATATTTATATTCTTGACAGTGTAAGCTTAGAAACCAAG
Source organism: Suzukiozyma fluviatilis (assembly GCA_030560825.1). Classification (NCBI taxonomy): domain Eukaryota; kingdom Fungi; phylum Ascomycota; class Pichiomycetes; order Serinales; family Debaryomycetaceae; genus Suzukiozyma; species Suzukiozyma fluviatilis. The sequence continues at coordinate 67,957 of JAKTVZ010000031.1, read as the reverse complement.
CACTTTCTGTCGCCCAATTTTCATACTGAAAAAGTATCAGGGTTGGATTGGGATGTTTATACTGATAGTGGATTATTGATATCGGGAGGCAACGAAGGAACCATAAATATTTGGAGACCCAGCGACAGTGTGGAGGTGAAAATAAAGCCAATTTCTTCCATTAAACAAGCCCATGAGCAACGAATCACCAAAACTCTCTTTCATCCTCAAGGAGGATTCATAGCTTCTACCTCGTTCGACCAAACATGGAAATTGTGGGATATGGCCACAGAAAAGTGTTTGTTGACTCAAGAGGGCCATTCACGAGAAGTATTTGCAGGTTCATTTCATCGTGATGGCGGATTATTTGCTAGTGGAGGGTTAGATGGCATTACAAGAATATGGGACTTACGTTCTGGCCGAGCTATTTCTACGTTACAAAAACACGCTAAAGGAGTTTATTCCTGTGATTGGTCTCCTAATGGGGTCCATTTAGCCACTGCCAGTGGTGATTGCTCGGTGAAGATCTGGGATTTGAGAAAACTCTCCAATAGCAGTGACGAGATCTTCACCATTCCAGCCCATACCAAGATCGTTAACGACGTAAGATTTTTCAATCGCCGAGACAACAACGCATTGTCTACGCCGGTAACCGATGAGTTTGAAAATAGTCCAGAAACACTCGATTCGAACGGTACTTTCCTTATAACGTCGTCATACGACGGAACAGTGAATATCTGGAGTGCGGACAATTGGGCCAAGGTGAAGAGCTTGAAAGGACACAGCGACAAGGTTTTGTGTTGCGACATCAATGGAAGTGGATCAGCCATAGTTTCTGCAGGCTGGGATCGATCAGTCAAGCTATGGGCAGCATCTTAGACCCGCAAGAAAATAGAAAAAAAAAAATAAACAACAGCATAACATAAAGAATTAATAAGAGCAACTGAATAACATGAAGAATCAATAATGGCAACAGCATAAAATGAACAAACAATTAGCAGGATAACATGAAGAATCAATAGCTGCAATACGCATGAAAGATCTACACAATACATAGAGACGGGCATGGCCACCAGTTATTCAGAAACGCTCTAATTATCGCAGCCACTATTTCTACTTCAGACACACTACTTACTTCAAACCCCACCGTTGTTGCAGAAACCCTCTGATTTTACTTCACACTTTAATTACTACACTCTAATTACTTCACTCTTACATACAAATCAGGTGCATGGGACATAAAATACATCTCATTCACCTCGCTGAGTCAAAATAGCCTACAAACTCACACATAAAAGCACACTCACAAACACCACCAATTCCAACCAGTAACATCATCGCATATAGAAAATTCTACACAATCCCACACCACCCACCACCTTGTACCTTTCTTTGCAGCCATATTTGCAGCCAAATAAAATTTTCCCATTTGGAACAGCTTATATGCAGGACAACATATTTCCTGTGCTTTTCGTTCTAAAGAGCGAGTGCTACATTTGCAGCACCATTGAAGAAGAAGCACTGGCCGTACACTTGGGCAGAAAAAGCATATTTCTGTGTATAAACCGCATTATTTTCGTCGGCCGACGCCATGAACCTCTTCAAAATCTTAGATGGGCCAACCGAACCCCCAATTATCGATTTGCACCTAGACACCATAAATGAATCCGGCGACTACTCTTTACCAACACCAATGTACGACTTTCAGAAGGAACTAACCGACCAGATCGTGTCGCTACACTACTCCGACATTTTGAAGTTTTGTGAAACCAACGATACTGGCGATTTGATTGTCAAGTCTCTTCAAATATGTATCGAAAACTGCCAATTGGTAGCCACCCATCCCTATCTTTTGATCAACCATTACATGCCCAAGAACTTCTTTATGAAGGACTTACCCAGTAAGTTGGCGGAAACGAGCGGAAAGTTCAATGTTCTTAAAGATTTGATCAATGTGATGCTAAGTATTAAGAGCCACCAGGGCAAAAACATCGCTATTGTAGCGCAAAACAACGGGAAATACTTTGATTTGATCGAGGCGCTCTTGGTGGGGTGCGGCAACAGTTCTAACAAGACAGTTAGGCGATATGTAGGCGGATTACCGCACCGAGACTCGAAGAAAGTGTCGAAAAACGGCAGTAATGCTGGCTCCAGTGCGGGCAACAGCAGCAGCGGGGGCAGTAGTTCTGTCAGTGCGCTGAACGGTGTCTCTGGGAGCAATTTGCACGATTTGAGGACCAATATTCATCTCGTACCGGGAGATGGAGAGGTTCAACGGGACCTAGATGTGTTGGAAAGCACCAAATTCGACCTCATGATCGTGTTTGATTCTTCTGTCGACACCACGTCGACTTTCTTTCAGACAATCCGTAGCCAGCACCGCAGTAGCGACGCAGTCATCCTCCGTTTAATCCCCATGAGAACCATCGAGCATGCCCAGCTCTTTTACTCACAACTCGACCACAATTCAGAAGACTACCTCTATAAGCTAATATCGTCCATTGTGTGTTTGCGGGATCATATAGGTACACTTCCACCCGATATAGTGCCGATTTTCAACCAAAAGTTGACGTTTTTGACCCCATTCTTTGACGAGCATTTCAACGCAAATAACGGACTGTATCCTCGATGGCCGTTACCAGAATTACCGAAAGTACCTCGATTTAGCAAGACCGATGTTGAAAGATCGCTTTTGACGGAAGTGCACTATCATTATACCCCCTACGACTCGTCAGATTTTGCGCAAAAGCTGCAAGAAGACGAAAAGAAGACCACCACCAAATCGTACTACGAATCCAAGCGTTTGAAGCTGGATTACATCACAAATCCTTTGAAGAGCGACTACGATACCTTAATTGGAATCCATTCCAATGACTACCGTGCGAATGTAGCAGATAATAGACCTAAACTACTAACACATAAGCTTATTTTACAGCTAAATAATGCATTTACCGAGTCAGAATGGGTAAACCAGGAATACAACAGCTATAAGGTGTTTGAACTGGTCCAGGATACCAAGATAGGAAGAAGAGAAGCGGAGTTGAGCAAGGCGATATCCAACCTTAACGACGATATAGACCACGCTGAGTCTAGGATCGCAATTGCCAATAAGAAAATCATCAGTAAATCCGAAAAAATCGAGAGTATAAAGGAGGAGATACAAAGTAACCAGCAATCAATAGATAATTTTGTGGCTGAGAAAGAAGAAGATAGCGATTTGAAGGATTTCTTTTCGAAACAGCAGCAAATATGGCAATTACAGGCTGATATCAAAGAGTATCTTGAGAAGATCAAGTCCAAAAACGAAGAGAAGAATTACATGAACAATGAGTATGAGAACTCGAAGAAATCGATAACCGAATCGAATGAACAAATTGCGGCCATGAACATCACTTTGACGGAAAATAAACGAAAGCTCGACAATATAATCGATGCAGAAAAAGACGAAAGCGACCAATTCAAACAGAAACGGTCTAAACTAATCGAAGATATCAAGAATGAAAGGACAAGGAATGAAGTCTTGAAAGCGAGATTGGCCAAGTCTTTGAAGTTTTTGAAGGACACTTCACACTTGAAGAAACGCAAGGGGAGAGGGTTAACTCCAAATAAATAGTGTAATTAAATGGACAGAGTAATGGACGGTGCTGCGAGCAAATCAACCAGAGCTAGTATAACTATTAGACCAAACTAATGCGACGTAGTAGAAACTGAATACTAGTTGAATTCTAATACATAACCATAATCAATTTACCACAAGACTAGTAGTCAGTTTAGCGTAGCATCATACAACTTAGTATACATTTGTTATCGTAGTAAATTTATAATACATTTGCTAGTAAAACTACAACAGAACATCTATAATACACTAACCTATAGAAGATAAATAGGCATCTCCGACTTCTTCCCGTCCAAGATCAATACATTATTAATTGGACTCTCTTTCTTACTCAAGAACTGAATGATATCCTGGGCTACAGTTCCTCCCAAAATAGCTGCAATTGGCGAGAACTCAGTAAACGCTTGCCTACTGAAACTATTGATATACTCGTCAGTGATAACTTGCGGTGGGATATTAAAGGTTTCTGCCACCTCAAGTGCTTTCTGTTTCAACAACTCTTGGTCAATACTAGCCTCCACATCTACAGGTCTGTCTATCTCAAACAAAGCAAAGATTAGAGGAAGAGCAGCCGATAACCGTTTCATTTGTCTCTTGTTTAGCTGAGTAGGAAGCTTCTTCGAGGTGAATATGTCCTCTATGGGACTGAAATCGTCCCGGATAGTAATAGTTTCTTTGTTTGTATCGGCATTATAATCTACTTTAGTGATTAACTTTCTGGCATTGATCTGAGTACCAGGTTGACGTAACTGGTTCCCAGCGTCCTTCTCGGAGGTGGATTCGTGACTTATCAAGTCGGTGATTAAGTATCCAAACATTCCGTGCAATCCTGTTACATATAAGGGCACATTGATTGCTCTAGTGACTTGGTTTAGTTTGAGAATGTTTTCCTTTGAAAGTTCCGTAGCAATAATTAGATCAAACTGAGCAAAATATTGCTCCAGCTGCAAAACCAGAGCCAAAGATTCAGTATTGGTGGTAATGTTGACTCTATTGTTCAATTCAGTGATTGCATCTACAATTATAGGCAACTTCAACTGTCCTACAACAGATTCATCGTTGGGTAAAAAGAACTGGCAGGCGAAATCTTCTTCTTTTACTACGGAGTCGTCCAAGAGTTCGATCGAATTCAACCCGCCTAGCACCAAATTCTTCACTATTTCAGTACCAATACCACCTACGTTTATCAATAAGATTTTGGCAGACCTCAACCTTAATTGAGTAGCCATTCCCCATAATCGAATTTGTCGATCATACAACGCAATTTCGTCTATTAGTGTTAGTAGCTTATTCCAACGAGCTTAGACCACTTATACATACCAGCTGAGAGTTCTTGGTTGGTCATTGTAGCTGTTCTGGCTAGAAGAGAAGTTATAAAACTTGACAGAAATAGCCGCGTTTTTTCACCTACATTGGGACATACCATAGAATAGTGCGATTTTGCAACTTTCTTTGTCAAGCTCATTTTTGCAAGTGTTCAAAAACCAGTTCAGAATTACTGCTAACTACTTTACATATGTAATTGGTACAGCTGGTATAATTTGCACAATTCTCTCGTTTTTAAATTTGAAAAATATGCATTTTCATATATATACATGTATGTGAGGTGCTCGCACCATCTCGCTATAGTGTCTCTGGTACTATTCTTCTTCCTGGGGCCACCATTCCGGTTCAAAAGCCTTTATACCGATCTGCTTGGTTCCTTCTCCCGTAGGGATCTCGATCTTAAACAACTTGTTCGATTCTATGTCATTCAAGTTGATTAATACAAACCCAAGATTATCTTGAACTGACAATAGTTTCCCTGCGGACACTTTCCGTTGTCTGACAGGTTTAGAGGTGCCGAATGGAGATGCAGCCGTCTCTTTCTTTTCTTGCTTCTCTTCGTGCTCAAACAAGGGCGTTATAAGTAACGATTCCAAAGAGTCTATTCCTTGTAAATCGTTAATAATGGACGACTTTTCGTCCAATATGATATGCGATTGATCTGTAATCTCCTGGAGATCTTCATTAATGTCAAAAAATTGAACTGGTACAACTCTCTTCCTTATGATACCATTATTAAACGTTCTAATGGTTAATTCTTGACCCACGTAACACCCTTTTTCCAATGATAACCCGTTGATAAAGTCCAAATTGGTCTCAAACGGCAACAACGAAGACCCTTTGGGAGCATCATTAGTCTCAAACAATCCATTCATAAACCTTCGTTGGGTGACGATATATTCTGGAACCAACTGCAGATGGAATGGGAAATTTTCAGAGAAAATCCGTTCGTCCAGTTCGATTTTTCTGTCGGTAACGAACTTTACACCAAAGTTGGGGATTCTATTATCGATAGCAAAGCCAATTATCGATTCTGCAAACGATTTTTCAAACATGATCTCATTCTTAATGAACGAATTAGCATTCTGCAAACCATTTACCGGGTCCACCGTTTGAAAACTGCTTTCTTGGACATAATCGAGCCATTGATCAAACTCCACAGAATCATTAAAGTAATAGTAAGAATACAACTCTTGTGGAGCTATTTCCACCTTTGAGCTTAACTTGTGTAACTTCAAAATCGAACTTAACTGATTTTTGATTTTACTGTCCACTTCAACGAGATAATTAGGACTTTCTGATAAGTCTTGATTATAAAATCGATTGGCATACAAGAAACAATCGCTAACAATTCTTCCCTTAGAGTTCAAGAACATAGAATTGATTCCGTCACGACGTATTGAAATATTGTGGTGCGGATCGTAAATATCTTCGTGCATTAAACCCCAATTGGTGTGTATATCAATGAGGGCATTTAAATCATCATGATGTGAATCTGATTCACTTATAGTATGTTGCTTCTTCTTCTCTATATTGGGTAAAAACCGAGAAGTGACCAATCCATTCAAAAACTTGGTTGCATCCGGTCCCTTGACTTGAATTAGGCTCTTTCCGAGCAAACAAACACCATTTGTGGGAAACCTCATTGCATCTGTTTTTATGGTTGGATTCTTTTGTTAGTAATGGAATAAGAGTTATTTGAAAATAGTTATATCCGAGCAAGTGCGACCGATTCTACCCTCGGAAATTAATTTCCGAGGGCTCTTCGTTAGCTAGAATTTAGTCTTGATAAGTGAATAGAGTATAGAAGAACGCAAGTATCTGGATACAATAACTTCTGGATACAAGTTTTCATCCATCTGATTTGCTTGAATTTGTTTTATTGTTTTAATTTTTTAAGTATTTCACTATTTTTCCATTCTCTATATTGGCAGTCTGCTACTTTTTCCACTTTTTGCACCCATTATCTTCAATAATTCATCATGTCGTTATAATAAATAATATAAATAAATAATTAGTGTATATACAATGAACAAGGTCTACTCATATTTTGACATATCTAATGCTCTTCCAACACTGGACTTGTTCACGGGTGCACGCTTTTGTTCTGGTTTCTCCGCAGATTCATCGTTGGAAGGTGATAATCTGTCTCTAATGTCAGATAAAGTCAATTTTTGCTTGGTATCAGGTACCAAACGAACAAGATTACTTCCAGAATTTCTTCTCGATTGAAGTCTCGAATGCAAATTAGAATTCGGATTGGAAGGATTGCTACTATTCAAGAATGATTCGTTTCTACTAATTTCATGCGATCTAATATCCAACTCTCCGATATCAAAATAATCATATCCTCCTAATAAATCATAATCATTATTATTAGACGTACTACTCTCAAGAGACAGCGATCTGGCTCTACCGGGGGTTATTGTTGCTTGAGAGCTTATCTCGTTCATCTTGATAGATTCATACTTATGTTCAACCTGGTCTTCATAGGCTTCAAAATCTTTATCTATTGTCAACTTGATTGGATGTTTTAATAAAACATTATCTTGTGAAATGTGACTTAATTCGTGTTCAATTCTTAACCTTTGTAATTCTAATTTACGTCCAGTTGAATCATTGATATCGATTAAGAAGTTGGAGCGATGTTTCAAAAGATGTTTCAAATCATCCATAACCCGTTTAAGAGTATTCAAAAATCTTTCCGATTGACGATATTTAGAACACATCGTAATAATAACTTTGTCTGTGTGAATAATATACCCAATCCCATACCCTTGATCAACAGCTGGAGGAATTCCAAATAGATGTAACGCCGGGTTACCACAATTTGAAATCAATAACTCAGGGTTAGATATCTTTTCCAATAATGGACTTGAAAGGAATGGTATTTCTAAAGTCTTCATGCTTTCCAATTCAGGAATTGGTTCAAGATGAGGATTCAATTTATTAAGGTATTCCCGTGCTTCTGACCGCTTAACTACCTGAGTTATTGCCATAAGATGCCTTTCAAATCCCTTACCAATCATGGCATCGTGATATTGTCTGGAGTGGATTTCACAACATCTTTGGAACCACTCCCATTTTTCTTCGACATTAGCTGTTGTAATGTAAAGTTTTACTAAATTAGCAACACTTTCGTTTTGAACTGGAATCAATTCTGTTCTGCTATCTCTAAATTTTCTCGTAGTAATTGGCTCAAGAGAATTAACCATTCTACCGTACAACGAATAATTCGTGATTTGGAAGGCTATTTGCAAAACAGAATCAGTGGATAAGTTAAACTTCTTAAGAAGATAACTATCTAATTTCAAGTTGAATGTATGATATTCATGTTGACTGATCAAATCAGCTAGTCTAGTTTCTGATATATGAATAAAGTTCTCTAATTCAGGCGTTTTAATGAAATGTAATTTGACAGCGTCAGGTTTTTTGACTTTACCGGAAACAAGTTTTACATTATTATCAAATAAAGTGTACTCTGATCCATTGATATCTTTAGCCAATTTTAATACTGAGTCAGTGTAAATGTCCGATATAAATCTTAATATCGCAGTGGAATCCATAGAAGCTGATTCCCATACAACCCCAGTGACAGCATTTTTCGTTACTATAAGCTGCAATTTATCGTACCATCTAGAGGTACAAGTGCCTCGTTGGATATTTGTTCCTGGAACCAAATCCGACGAACCATGTGAGATAGCAATGGTCTTTTCTTGGTCAGTTACTGGGGACGAAGCATCTAATATAACTACGAATAATGCATCATCTATAGTTTTCAAATTTTCAGCATTTGAATTGGACAATTCCAAACGAGCTGCTTTCCAGGTTTTAAATGTCTGCGTGGTGATACACCCAATTGAGTTCCGATTTGCAGCCACTTGGTCAATTTTCGACGCAGATTCAATGATAGACTCAAGAATAAGCGAAAGCTCATGATCGCTAAACCAGATATTGTGTTTCGTATCTGTTTCTTCTTGGGAAATTTCGGTTAAAACTTCCAATTTATAAAACTGATTATTACAGATAATTACGATATGTCTCGAATCGTCGAAATGGGCGAATTTTTGGATCGTCACATGGCTGTGCGAGTTTACTCCAGTTCCAGGTACTCTGGAAGAGCCAAAAAGATTACGGTAACATTGCATGGTCAAAGGATTCCCATTCTTTGGGGTTACATCTGGCTTCAAAGTTTCGTTCCGGAGGGAAACTATAAATTTCAAACTGGAATTGATCAAGTTTGCGGCTCTTTCTTGTTGGTTTGGAGGATGAAGGGCCTTTGAATAAGGATCTTCCTCTAGAATCAAGTACGGGTTTCGAGGTAAAGTATCACCCCGTAACTCCCCATAGATCCCCGGATTTGTGTCATGATTGATACTATTTAAGTAGCAAGTTTGGCTGGGGTTTTCTGATGCAGCAAGAAGATGTTTTTGGACTGTATTTATGATGGGATTGGCTATAAACTGGGTAGATTCATCGACTAATTCACTATATTCGTCTACGGAAACGAGCGGTTTCAATGCCTGCAACAATTGATTGGCAGTCAGCGTTAACAGGGGTACAGGTAATCGTGGTAAATTTTCTTCGTTTTGAAAAGTTTTGAAACTCATTCTGACGCTAGTTTGTTTCAGAATCAAAATTGTGTGCAATCCGGTTGCTTTTATAGTTGTGCGAAATGTGGGGATAAATGTCGTAACCCACCAATCGTTTAGATGTCGCGCTGTTTATCCAACATTTGTGGTATGACTATGACGACATGGTACGATAGCTAGAGAGTAGTGCGGGACGTGGTGCGGGCAGGCGTGCGGGCAGGTGTGGGGCCGATGTGGGTCGAGGTGGGTCTAGGTGGTGCTAGGAGTAGTCGCAATTGTGGCAGCATTTCCAGACCATTGAATGCTCTGCACAAGAGCTCTGCACAAGAGCTGATTGCTCTTTCCTTCCTATACGAGACTGCAGCAAGCTCCCGTTATAGCGCGAGATTGGCAAATCATATACGATTGCTCGCATTAGAACAGAATGCACACAGACCCATTTAGTACCTAATTATACTTCGTCTGTGTACCGTTTAAATGCTACCGTTGCAGTGGTGCGCATTAATAATTTTACGGTGCGGGTGGTACCAACAAGGTACTAATTGAGTGCCTATCTCCACGGACCCTCTCCACGGATCAATAACATAATCATGCCTAGAAAAATCGATGTAAGGAAATAAGAAACTCAATTTTCCAACACACAAATCCAAGCTTTTTGGAACTTTATCGAAAGAACAATACACAGTATTTAATACGAGATCGAGATCACGTTGGTACTTCATTGCTCATTTCCAGTACTGCCATTGTCTCTACAGGTGGGCAATAAAAAGGGATACATAAATATGGACGCAAGCAAACTATTTGGAATTGATTCGCACAATTGAAAATCTTGATTCAAGAAAAAAATTGTACCATAAACGTAGATAAAATCGTCTTATCAATAATCTTAAATCAAATAAAGTGGAAATATGGCTGCATTTCCGGTTTTTGGAATTTCGTTAATTTCCTGCATATAATTTAAACAAAGAGATTAGTTATAGACTACACCGGGAGCAAGGGAAGCTTACCACAGAATTGCGGTGCCTTAGTGGCGCGCATATTAGGGACTAGGTGGTTAATAATCAAATATGTGTGGAAGCGACGAGAAGTGAAACGAAAGGAGTGGGTTGAATGGTTCAAGGCACTACCATGTTGATTGAGTGCTATTCTTCATTTGATGTTGTAGTGATTCGTTGATGACCCTTCCAGGTTTCTGTTGCAAATTTTTAGCATCCAAAGCCCGATTCAGGCGCTCCCGTGCTATTCATAAAGGAAGGAGCTGCTCTAAGAAGAATCCCATCGCTAGTCGTATGGTTATATACACTACTTCTTTGTGTTTTCTGGCTTCTTCCTGCAAGTGAGTTGATGGAAATATGCATGTGTATGCACCGTCGGTAACCGGCAGTAAATTCATGATGTCAATAGAAACTTTCACGATGAATTAGGCACTAACTCCGAGAAGTTGGAACAGCATCATCTTTACATTAGTAATAAGATGGGTTCAAAGTATATGTGTTGGAGTATAGAGGTTGCAAGTGCATGCGGCGCTAAAAAGTGTCACTCCAGTTGTTGCAGTTATCACCTAAATGTTGAGTATACACTTGAGATAGTCTTTACCCCATTGTTTTGACTCATATAATATATCCGTCGACATGTCTTGGCAGCAAGTCTAACGTCAAAACCAGCTAAAGCCGATCGTCAATGTAGATCTTTGGTAGCCCCACAGAACCAGACTTTATGCTTGAAGCACGGATCTTTCCATGGTCAACCGTCCAACAATAGTAACAGACGGTTAAAACATTGCTGTCGGCCGGCAATTTTTTTGCATCGGATGCACTCTTTAGCCGCTTATTTATCATCGAATAACTTTAACAATGCATATGCTCTTTAACTACACAAACAGAAAGCGGAAATGTCTAAATGCCTAGACGTGCATATATATGTAAATATATATATAGAACCTAGGCTGCAAAATTTCTGAAAATTTACATTTGAAATTGTAGACTCTTTCTTTCTTATTATCACATTTCCATTATAAATAGCCATTTGATTGCTAGTTACTTCTCCATCTCATTGTAAATCAAATCTCATTCCAGTCTCAAATATGACTTCAGATTCTAGTAACTCTGCTGATAGTGAAGTGAATCCAGAGAAGTACGGCGATGTACCTGACCCGATTCAAACATGGGATCCAACTCCAAGAACAGATTTAGAGCTGCAAAACATGGATGATTATGAATTAGAAAGAGTGCAAACTAGCACTGTGCTTTCCCAGGTAGTTTCCAGAAGAGTTACCGGGACCGACAAGTTTTTGGAAGAAGCTAGCAACTGTACCGAACCATTGCCAAAAATGGGAGGTGATAGAGATTACCCTCCTGCTTTACCAGATAGGTCGCCATATCAAGTAATGTTTGATGGTCCAGACGATCCAGAAAATCCACAAAATTGGCCTAGCAAGAAAAAATTGATCCTGATTATCCCATTGGGGCTTTCTGCTATCTCTATTAGTCTTGGATCTGCCATGTTTGCTGCATCTGCACCCGATTTAATGGAAATCTACCACATAGGTTGGACTCCTGCTACTTTGGGTACTTCTCTTTTTGTATTTGGTTTCGCTTCGGGGCCAGTTATTTGGGGTCCCCTTTCTGAATTATATGGGAGAAAGATTATCATGATTCTTTCAACCTTTGGTTATACCTGCTTTTGCTTTGCGGTAGCAGTTTCCAAGGACATTCAATCCGTCTTAATCTGTAGATTTTTCGCTGGTTTCGTTGGTGCAGCTCCTTTGGTGGTTGCTCCTGCTGCCTTCACAGATGTGTTCAATGCAAGAATTAGAGGTTCTGCCATTACGCTTTTTGTTCTTCTTATTTTTGCCGGTCCAATGTTGGGACCTGTTTTTGGTGGATTCACGGTTAAAAACGTCCATTTGGGTTGGAGATGGTTATCATACTTTATTGGTATTGTTGCCTCTTTATCATTATTTGGGTGTGTGTTTTTGTATGAAGAAACTTATGCACCTATGATTTTAATAGATAAGGCGGAAAGATTAAGAAGAAGAACCGGAAACTGGGGGATTTATGCCCCTCACGAAGAGTTCAGATTGACCTTGAAAGAAATCGTGGAAAAAAATATAACCAGACCTATCATTATGTTGTTCACAGAGCCAATTTTGTTCTTTATTACTCTTTATAATGCATTCGTTTACGGTATTCTTTATCTTTTCTTAACTGCCGTTCCTTTAATTTTTTCCGGCAAATATGGTTGGTCTAGTGGTGTTGCTGAATTGCCTTATATTGCTATGTTAATTGGGGCTATGATTGGGTTTTTTATCTCTATTTGGTATGAGATGAAGTTCAATAAAGAAATGGACAAGGAAGGTGGCTTCATAGAACCAGAAAAGAAATTACCTCCTATGATTATAGGTGGAATTGCATTTTGTGTAGGTATTTTCTGGATTGGTTGGTCTGGAGCTTTTGGAAATAGAGTGCATTGGATTGTTCCTACATTAGGTACAGTGCCAATTGGTATGGGTTTGATTTTGATTTTCTTACCATGCTTGAATTATATTATTGATTGTTATCTTTTGTTTGCCGCTTCAGCAATTGCAGGTAACACATTTTTAAGATCTGCTTTTGGGGCTATTTTCCCCTTGTTTGCTAAACAAATGATGGTTAACATGAAAATTCAATGGGCTAGTACTTTATTGGGATGTGTTGCTGCCCTTTTGATTCCTGTTCCTATTTTGTTCAACAGATATGGTAAGTTCTTCAGGCAAAAATCGAAATATTCTATGGAGTTAAAAGACATCTTGGCTGGTGGTGGTGGTGGCCATTGATTCATTTCACCATAATAATTATAAAGTTTTAGTTAATTAATAGTTTGTCCGCTATTGATTAGCTCTGTATTTAAATAAGTTGAGTATCGCTAATAAATGGGACAATATTGTAGGTCAGTACCGACTATTTTGTAGTGGTGTGCCTTACATTAAGCCCTGATGGATTATATCTTAAATAATACTCCATTTGGCTGCAAAAAAGTTAAAATCTCCGATACCGGGAGTCGAACCCGGGTCTGCTCGGTGAAAGCGAACCGTGCTAGCCGTTACACTATATCGGAATTTTTATAGAATTTATCTTGGGTATGTAGATGGAGCCTTCCATCGGAACAGAGCTATTGTTTATTGTACAATCATGAAATCTTAAGTCTGATTCCTCATCGTAGTCATTTCAGGTTTAAAAGTAAATTTGTGTACTTTTTTCTTCAATTTTTCACCCATTTATCGAAGACACATCCAGTCCGCTGGGTTTAGTCTAGTGAACAAAGCTGTCCATAGACACTGTCATTTACCAATTGCGTTGTTGGTGATGACTTGAAGCTGTCTCGTTGTTCAATTGTTGAAAGTTCAGTTAACAAGTCCAATTGTGGGGTCCCTTCCGTTTGGACCATGGACCTAATTCATGCCAAATAATATGTTCCATGACTCCAGTTATCAGTAATGATTGGGACTGAAGAACAACTCTTTTGAAGTACTTAAAAGTTTGGTTCGATTTAAAGATGGCCAATTTGTAATCAGCTTAATTTGTATCATGGTATATTTGGTTATGAATTAAGTTTGTTTGACATTATATGATGTACAATAAGTGCAGTTAGCGATTTACACATACAATGTGTCAACACTAGATACTCTTCAATGGAGATAAAACATGCTTGAATATATATGTTTAATATTTAGAAAAAAGCGTAAAATAGATTATGTTAGTTAAATACTTTAAAAAGTGATTGCAAAAAAAGATAATATGAAAAAAGATTAGGATATAAAAAAAGATTAGGATACAAAAAAAGATTATAATATAAAAAAAAGATTAGGATATAAAAAAGATTCTGATCCTATTTAAATGTAGGACTGATAAGCCAAAAGATAAAGATAAAACATAAAAAGTTAATAAATATAATCTTGCGAAAAAACATTTATTCTTTATTTTCATAAACGATGGTATGAGCGGTAATAGTGTAAAGACAAAACGGATACGAACAAAGGGATTATCGTGTCAGAGATGTAGACTTCGGAAAGTCAAATGTGATGGTGGATCGCCTTGTTCTGGCTGTATTAAAGATAATAGTGAATGTATTAGAGTTACGTACGATCGAAGAAAAGAGCGTATTCTGCACGAATACGTTGATAGCTTGCAAGCAAAGATTGAGAGCTTGCAATTGATCATCACCAAGGTAAAGAATTTGGTGAATATCGAAGAAGATGGTTCTCATGAAACTATTAATGAAACTTCTTCCACCAATGGTAAAACTATTCGTGATACCAATGGTGGTAATGATGATTCGTTGAATTATAAGTTTTTAGCTGTTGCTGAATCTGAACAATCAAACAGTGGTGTCTACGGGCCTACGAGTATATTTGAATCCAGGTCTATTCAGTTGAGCAATAGGGACAATGAAATCAAACGGTTGAATTACGATCCTGTTGTTTTAGACTGTATCAAATTGTTCTTTATCTGGCAATATCCTGATCACAATATGTTTATCTATCGGGAATCCTTTTTGTTGGATTTTTTCAATCCAAAACCAGGATGTATTTATTGTTCGATTGAACTAATCTTTGCTATATGTGCATTGGGGGCATCTATGTCAACTGATTTAAATATTAAAGGGAAAGCAAAATCATTTTATCAAGAATCGAAATCGTTATTATTAAATAAATTGCACCATTCAAGCATTGCTTCGATGCAAGCGCTATTGTTGTTGTCATTCTTTGATATCTGCAATGGTAACAATTCATCAGGATGGATGCTTTCAGGTACCGCCATTCGAATGGGGTTTGATTTGGGGTTTCAATTAAATCCAAACTCTTGGTATATAAACGAATCCATTACACCGTTAGATTGTTCTATTAGATCAAGAATATATTGGGGGTTCTACATGGCAGATCATTTCATAAGTTTGTTGATGGGAAGACCCTCGTCATTGAAAGTATCAAATACATCAATTCCAGAAACTGATGATTTGCCAGATTTAGAATGGATAGCAGAATACGCATATATATCACCTGGTGTTGATAAAAGAGAAATTGTATATATTTCAGCTCCATTACGATCGATCATCAAATTAATTAGCATTTCAGAATTGATGGTGAATGACATTTTTACTTGCATTACTGATAAACAAGAAATCGTTAACATTATTTCCAATTCTAATAAGTTATCGAAATATAACCAACAGATCAAACAATGGAAATTGGAATTACCAATTGATTTACAATGGGACAAGGCAAAATTAAGGGAAACAGCGGATAATCCTACCACCATGAGCATACGTTACTATTATTATATCGTTTTATTATGTTTAAATCGGCCATTTATCGAAATCATGAAACATGAATCGTCTATTTCTCCGTTGAAAATTTGTCAAGAAGTAATTGATGATTTATTAATATCAATATCCCGGTTCAAGCAAATCCATGGGCTACAAAAAGCTACTATTTATATTGTTTACTGTTGTATCTTGTCGGTGTCGGTTTTAATGTTAACCAATGGGAATTTGCAAACTATCGAAATCTTCTTGGAATATCTTAAAGAATGCTCAACTACTTGGAAATTGGCCGAAAAATCCTACAGAATGATAAAACATAAGCTAGATCACCAAAGACACACCACTGATGCCCAGTCACAGCAACCACAACATCCACAACAACTGCAATCCCAACAATCACAGCAGGAAGTACCTATGGAAGCACAACTAGAAGCCGAACCGCAATTTATGATGGATAATGTTCTCGACGGCAGTCTTGACTATTTTGCCGGGCCACCAATGTTAATGACTGCCGAGTTATTTAATGATGATTGGGAAGTATTGTTCCCTGATTATAATGAGAAACGAAATAAATATGAATAGCTAGATTTTCCATCTATATATTACATTGGGATAAAAATTTGGCTACCCAGTTATTCCATCTATATATTACACTGGGCTAAAATTTAATGTATCATACAGAACTCGTAGACTACAAACAAGAGAAAGAGGATTTATCCTACCGACCTCATCGAAGTACACAGATTGTACAAGAGCATTAAAGTCCACCTACGTCCTTGGTAATGGCTGCGAAATATTTAGTAGAAAGTGCCCACGGCATGAGTACAAAACTACTGAATTTTTTGGTGTAACGACACTTTTTTCACTCATTCATTGCTACGAAGACAAACTTAACGAAAAAGCACAAAATTTCACATAGATGACAAGTATAGGCCACACGAACAAGTATCCGTCTGTTTTGCTGGTGAACAATGTTAGTGTAGCTACATTGTAGGCAAATCTCGCGCGAATCATGCTGAGGTTTACTGAGAAATTCGACAACAGACAGCCACGCCTCGCTAAACCTAGCGAGGCACGTCCACTGGAACGGCAAACACTTCTCTTCATCTACACTCATTGATTTCATCATAGGACTTATAGCATAGATTGTAGGGGTAAATAGAGATATATTGTGGCAGATTAAGTTGAGGTAATCATATTCAAATGAGTGGCATTGCATTAAAGTTAACTTCGCTATTAGTTCGAACAGTAGCCAAACCCATTGCAAATGCCATGAAAGCCCAAGCTAAAGAGCATGAAAGCTTTCGAAAAGGATGCATTTTAGTAGCACAAACGGTACATCAGACGGACCTCAGATTACGCATGTCGTTATTGGGAGAAAAGAAGATCAAGATCCGGCCATTAAACGATGCAAAAGCCGTTGAAAATGGGGCTACTTTCTTATCTGAATTGTTCATCTTTAGTGTCGCTGGCTCATTAATTTTCTACGAAAGTTATCGGAGTCGAAAGAAGGCCAGTGATGAAAGAGAATCGCTTGCTGATGATATTTCGGTTCTACAATCGGAAATTGAGTACTTAAAGACTAAATTAAGGGAAGTTAACATTAAACTCGATGACTATCAAATTCCTGAAGGCTACAATCCTAAGTATATTAAAATAGGCGCACCGGATGAGAAGCAGACAAAAATTGATTCCGGTGAAAACGGCGCATCTTCCGGTAAAAACACCGTTTGTTGCGGTAAAAATGATGCTTTGCCTCCAAAGATAGACCTACCACTGCCACTGAAGAATTAACTTCGTCATTTCTGTAAATAGATGCATAGATTACATTATAGTAGTATTGTAGCTAGTACTGGGTGGCGAACAGCCAGTCGCGGTAGCAGACTCCGGCCGCGGTAATTTACCGCCAGCCCCTCTAACCATACCCCCTATCGTTTTCCTCTAGTCACTACCTAACCACGGAACTAGTCACTACCAGCCACGGAACTAGTCACTACCAGCCACGGAACTAGTCACTTACCACCCTATCATTCACTTACGGACCGGTCACTGGTCTCTACGTGGTCACTCGTCTATACTCTGCCAAGCATTAATCCTACACTTCTCTCCATTTCTACATTTCTCACTAATCATACATTTATTATAATATAATACAATAGTTAAAAGCTACAAGAACTACCTAACCAGAACAAAATAAAGATAGCAACCGTCCACCCTCCCCAGCACTACGCTGGAACAACCGTCAGACAATTACCGTGAGAAACCGCCAGAAATTGCACCGTAGGCACATTTTTCCTGCTCTGCTCTCAGGAACATTTACTATTAGAAATCATAAATACTATTACGTTTTACTCAATTATTTTGACCCTTTTTCTTCTCAACTTTCAACAATAACGCCTTGTTGATGTGAGGCAAAACACCACCGTAAGCAATGGTAGCTTTGATCAAGTTATCCAATTCTTCATCTCCTCTGATGGCCAATTGCAAGTGTCTAGGAGTGATTCTCTTGACTTTCAAGTCCTTAGCAGCGTTCCCTGCTAATTCCAATACTTCGGCCGTCAAATACTCCAAAACGGCGGTTAAATAAATGGCAGATTTAGAACCTACTCTAATCTTGTTTTGCGCGGTACGCTTAAGGTACCTCTTGATTCTACCTACGGGGAATTGTAATCCAGCTCTTGCGGAATGTGAAGTAGACGACTTCACTGACTCTGACGACTTCCCTTTCCCTCCATGTACTTTTCCTTTACCTGACATTACGACCTCCAAATTACTTTAGTTACAAAAGAAACATATATAAGATATTGTTTGTTTCCGCATCTATTTGTTTACAATCAGAGCGTGTCCGGGTAACAAAACGCGCATGATGGTGCGGGAGCTTTTGTTAATGAAAACAAAGAAACAGGCCAGGATTATCCGTGAATGTAGTGGTGTTCTTGGCACAGAGATTAGCTGTGTGGGTAGTATATGTGTTTATTGGTGTTGTTTTCGAAAAAAAATTGAAAAAACGGTTTTTTTGGTGGTGAAAAAGTATTGTTGAAAAATCGCACCAATACACCACCGTAGCACCACACCACCGTAGCACCACCAATGAACCTTTAACGTAGCACATCTCTATGTAAGAAGACCGTAGACCGCTCCTGGGTTAGTGTAGCTCGTAGTGGGTGTAAAATCTTGTTGGAATGGTGAATTCCAAGCACGTAGAGTTGATCCTGATGACTGTGTGAAACAGATGATTGGGGCAGCCTTGCGCTCGTCTAGTACCAGCTAGTACCACGCTACCACCACTCTACCACCATTTCTACCACCCCTTCAACCATCTACACCTAACTATTAACCACATTATAGCTCCCGAGCTTCGCTATCATCGCCTCCACTTCACCTCTCGATTTCCTCAATTCCGTACACAAACTATCAAAATGCTGAAACCCCTTCAACATTTTGATCAAGTTCTTCATATCCTCCTCTTCCTCTTCGTGTGAAGACGATGCCGACGACTTTGTAGACAGTTTCCGCACCAATTGCGTGCCCTCCTCTTTGTCTTCTTCCTCTTCGTCTGTTGAGTACAACGACTCACTTTCATCAGACTCACTATCGTCATGTTCTTGCTCGTTATCGCTTATAAAATTTACCTTAGGGACGGTAGTTTCTTCCTCTATTGGCTTCTTTTTCTTTCCACTGACATCTAGGGCAAAGTACTCATCACTCTCTATTGAACGAGTAATAGAATTCAAAATTGGATACGAATGTACTCGATATATCAATCTTCGCAATACTCCGAAATTGATAAACCTCCGAATGTCTACATTCTCCAATAGCTTTGCGTTCTGTACGTACCATTCCTTGACAGTTTGACCTTGGTTCAACGACCGGTAGAGGTAAAAGAGTGTAGTCTGTGTGGGAATCTTAATGGTGACCTTTCCTGCGCTGTTCTGGGTACTTTTGACGGATTTACTAAAGTAGCCACCCTTTGCACCAGGGCTAACGGAGTTGATTACCCCCAGACTGACAGAATTGGAGCTCATAGGCGTCTGGGTTACGTGGTAGTCGTTATTTGAAATGATATACGCCTGACATTCTTCGGCCATTCTTCCATCGTTCTTCAAGAATTTACCGATATAGTTAGTAGGGGCATAGACGTTGGAAAACTGAAAGATATCGATGATTTTGATGCACTTATAGTGCATCAAGTGCTGGATACACTGTTTGGTCAAGATATAGTTAGCATTGGCTAGCTGGGAGATCTTTTCTATGGAGTTCAAGCCGTTTATATAGGGCAATATCCTGATCATGGTCGGATCAGAGTTGATATCGACCAAAGTATCAAGATTTACCGTGGCTATAGGCACCTGGTACGCCTTGATGTTAATGGGTGGTGCCAAAATGGGAAATAGCTTGATATCTACAGAATTGGCCGAGTCTAGAGGAATACAGCACTCGGAATAGTTGTTCAAATCCTGGAAAATCTGCGCTATCAACGACTCAATCGACAGCAAATTGATATTCTTTGTTCTCGAGTGGCCAGGCGTGTTTGACGGCAAGTTTCGCCTCAAAATGGCGGGTTCATTGATCTCAGAATCGATATAAAACGAGTTATCTTTATCCAATTTACTCAAAATGAAGCTCTGTTCCTCCAAAACTTTAAACATGGTTCCAATGCGTCGTACTGCTGACTCGTACGGAGTCACGTCACCTATATCGTAGGGAAACACAAAACAGAAGTTGAAGTTGAACGAGTTACGGGCATAATGACTATTTTCGATATTGACCGGATATCCAATCACTCGGAACTTGTTGATTTTGAACGAAATCAATTTGTTGCAGAGCTGCGGCTTCGGGATGATGTAATTCTTTACGGTATCAAAATGGAACAAGATCTGTTCGTCATTGTCTGTGTTCTGTAGAGAGGATGAAGAAATGCATCCTCGGGGAACTTGGTGCACTATTTTTGTTCCTTCCGTCGGATGGAACACGGCGTAGAAGATCGCCGCTATGGGGATGAATCCATCAGAATACTCCATAGGGTGGTTCTTGGGGTACTGGAAAAGAAGGTAAATGAATAATAGCTGCGAATATAAATGCGCGGCGCTACCATGTGGAACTGTTAGCAAAAAGCATAAGTTGCAAAAATATTAGCTCGCACTCAGGTTCGAACTAAGGACCAACAGATTTGCAATCTGCTGCGCTACCACTGCGCCATACGAGCTAATTGTACAGAAGAAAGGGGTAGATACACTGAGAGATGGAGTATGTATTGGAATAGCTCTTTTAGCAACCTATATTGTTATTAGATTAGTACTGAATTCCTTCTTATATGCACTTATGTAACATTCAACGAAAGTTTCAGATTTTGACTTTTGTTAACTTTAAGAAACTCAATTACTTTAAACACTGGTTAAGTGTAACAATACATCCAAGAAATGTAGATTCAACATTATTACAGAAGTGAATCTACAAGTTTGTGTTACTCCGAAATTTTGTATTATGCTATTTAGGTATTAGTAGGAGGTGGTGGTGGACGATTTGCTGGTGGTGGTGGCGGTTTTACATCTGGTGGTGGTGGTTTAACGTCCAATGGTGGTGGTGGTTTAGAACCAGGTGGTGGCGGTGGTTTGGCCCCAGAAGGAACCGGTTTTGCTCCTACAGGAGGTGGTGGTGCGCGAGAAGTATTGTTAATAGGAGGTGGAGGTAACCGCACACTAGGAGGTGGTGGAATATGCGACACTGGAGGAACAAATCCAGACACAGTTGGTGGGGGTGGGAGCGAGCCCAGGGTCTCTGAAGCTGTTTGTACTGGAGCATTCTGCCACGGTGGTAAAGGAATATTTGGTTTGTTCTTTTTCCAAGGCGGTAAGTCTTCCGCAGACCCATCCAGATGGTGTTTCGCACCGCTACTTGGAAATTTATTGTAGTCATTCTGGTTCTGGCTATTGGTGTAATTATTGTTGTAGTTATTGTAGTTGTTGTTGTAGTTGTTATTGCCATTGTTGTTGTTATTGCTGTAGTTGTTGCTGTTATTGCTGTAGTTATTTTGATTATTCTCATTACGATTATTTCCCATCTTACAGTCTCTAGCAAAATGCCCAACATTGCCACAAATCTTACACACAATTTGTGAAATGTCAATCTGAGGTCTCTGTCTTTCCTCCTGTGGGACATAAGGCTTGGTTTCACGGAAAGTACCGTTCAAAATCGCAAGTTCTCGCAATTGGCCCCGTTTCAAGTCGTTCTGTCCTACAGGAGAGGAAATGGCTTTTTCAATCACCTCGTTGGTCAACTTGATCGCCTTAGCGATCTTCTGCTGACTATCTGCTGTGATTAGGACGTGCAATTCGTCGGCGTTGGAGGTAAGAGTGGGGTTGGAGAAGGCTACTGCTCCATTTGTCTCTTCGTCGTCGTTGGAAGAAACAGATTTCCCGTCTTTAACCGAGCCCTTTCCTCTAATTTGTAAGATAGCACCACTCTGCTCACGTAGCTGCTTCAAGGTGTTACCTCTGGGCCCCAAAAGAAGCCCCATGAAATTTATATCAGGATAATCCTTCGCAGGCACATACAATTTCTCGGTATTTTTGACAGGTTTACGGTAATCAAATGGAGCTATAAAGTTGGGAATTGCCTTGGTTGCTACTTCCACCAAGTAGTGGCGCTCCGTCTCCAAAGCGACCCGAGTTCTCTCCTCTCTGGTGTTGGTTCTGTTACCTTGGTTATCGTATTTAGGCGGAGGAGAAGGATCACGGTGAAAATTAGGGTTCTGTTCAAGGTTTCCTGACGGCAAAATCGAGAGAATTCCTCTCCGCTGCTGGGCCGACACTCGTAGAACGTCTGAGATCTCTTCGATGCGGAAATATTGTTGGTAGGCCGCCAACTGTTCTTGGGTCAAATGGCCCGAAATAATGGTGTCTAGCTCATTGGTGCCAAACTTTCTGTATCTGGAACTGTTTCCTGCCCATTTTGTTTTGGAAGTGGAATTGGATGGGTCTCTTGAGTGTGTTCGTCCTCTCAGAAGAACGTCTTCATGGGTGTGTAGTGACATGGTGGTGGGTGAAAGAAAGGTAATGGGTTTATAGTTCATCTCTTTTTTCGCACAGACTTTACTTTTCGCTGCATATAATTAGTCTATATATGGAATAGGTAGAGTAATGGAAGAGTGCAAGAGTGGTGTTTGTAGGTGTTTTGTAGGTGTTTTGTAGTTATTTGTAGTGTGGTGTGGTGTTGTAACTGGGTATAGTTGTTTTAGCGTGAAAAAAGTACGTTTTTGTCGCTTTTGGCGGGATTTGACGTGATATAATTATGTCTATAAATGCTATAGTTAGTATTGTACAATGAAAGTGTATAACCATGTGAAAGTATTGTATAGTGGAGGTATTGTGTTGTTTAGTGTTGGGTTGTAGCAATGACTGTGTATACCTTCTCTAGTGTGAAAAAAGGAGTTTTTTGTGGGTTTTTGGGAGTTCTGGTGCAATCTCTTCGTGCTCATCGCTGGATATAGTAGACCTGGGGTAACGAACAGTCTGTAGATGCAATTGTATAGGTAAAACGTCCAAGAATGATCCTGCGAACGGGCTAACCGGTCCAATGAAGTCCAGCGACAACACTGAGTGGCGCTACTACCAGAAATAAGCATTTTCCACCACCATCTATCTGCATACTTTATATCTGACTGAGCAGTGTAGTCCAGTAATGCACACTTATGCTAGTAACGTTGTCTTCGTAAATGCATGCTCTGACTGTAAGAACTCACCCTCTGCGTACGACGGAATGATCCAATGGTTTCATGACTCATTGGTGACTTTACTACACGGCATTCGCTTCCTTTCTCTGAAATTTCAACACACTGAGCACTTCCCAGCCGGCTTTTCTATGGATTACTGTAGTCACATCCCATCCATCTTGCACCATCGCTTGGGCCACCTGGTCAGGAAAGTTTCGAGCACAGAATAAGATATAAGCGACCCCTCTAGGCGACAAGATCTTATGTAGATCGTGCAAGACGTTCCAAGTAGTAACCATACCGTTTTCACCCCCCAATAACGCCAAATCCAACCAAGTCGAATCATCTACCGTAGTTGGTACTTCAGGCACGGTTTCAGCCGGCACGTAGGGGGGATTAAATACAAGAACATCGATCTGTCCTGGCACTATAGCTGAGGTAAGGTCCATCTGACAAGTATCGACAAAACCACTATTTTCACAGTTAAACTCTACGGTTTTCAACACAGTACTACAAGCGTGTGGGTTCAAGTCAGTAGCCACAAATAGAGCGTCTTTCAAGATATTTTTCTTAACAAAACTGGTAACAATACCTGATCCGGTACCTATTTCAGTAACAATAGCAGCTCGATGAAGGAAATTTTGCTGCAAAAACGCCGTTTCTTCTTCTAAACAGTCCAAAAGCAAGAACGAATCCTCGGCAGGCTCATAGACTTTGTCATAGTCGACATCTTTCACGATTGGCGTGGAAAACATAAGAAAGCAAAATCGTCTAGAGAAGAGTTTTTATATATAGTCTCGAAATTATGAAAAACTCAATCTTTAACCATTCTTCTTTTTAAGGCCTACGAGTAAGTAACTGTGTTGTAGTGTGGGTGTAGCGTTATATTGTGATACATTACCACTATGCAATTGAAGATCAAAACTTTAACCGGCAGAGATATTGCCATTGATGTGGAAGCAAGCGATAAGATCATTAGAATCAAGGAAATGATGGAGGAAAAAGAAGGTATTCCTCCATCACAACAGAAATTGATCTTCAAGGGCAGTCATTTGGACGATGAGCAGACTGTAGAAGAAGCAGGCATTCAGCCGGGTGCTTCGTTGCATTTGGTACTTGCGTTGAGAGGGGGCTCTAGATATTAGGCAGAGGTAGTGCTTTGTAATTGTTTGCCTATGGTAGTAATCGTTTGGCTACGGTAGAAATCTTCTTAGCTACGGTAGTAATTTGGTTTGCTATGGTAGTAGTGATCTTGTAGGCGGCTGGTTCTGGTTTGTGCAATAGGATGGGGGTCTTTAACTGGCTCTGGTGTGGTTTTATGTGGACTACGTGGACCTATTCTGATCAATTGCGTAGTTTCTACGGGCAAAATGATTAAAACGTTCAAAATAGGTCAGTATGGGTCCAAATGGGTCTAAATGGGTCTAAATGACTAAATTACTGCCAAACTGTGCACCACATGGTCTGAGGCGAGATTTTCCTGGCATTGGGTCTGACCCTTTTCGTTCATCTATTTAGAATATAGTTTTATGTTATAACGAACTTATTGATATTATTGTAGTGACTTGTACGTGTATTGATGGTGAATTGTAAATGTATTGATATGTATTGATATGTATTGATATTGTATGGTAAGTGTATTGAAGTGTATTGTAAATGTACTATTATATACATATAATATACTATGCATTATAAATGTAAGAATTATATATTCATGTTAGACTGTCCATTCTCATTTATTCAATTTGACTTGGAAAACTTAATGGCATTGGCCAAGAATTTACTTATATTTGGTTTAGCTGGCTCAGTCTCAAACGATGGAAAGTTGTACTCAATTTGCTCCACTTCCTCGTTATCAACCACCTTAATAGTGGTAGAAATCGTAGGTTTGAGTTTCTCAACATCCAGTTGAGATTGTTCAGTTCCATTGACCAGCTCGTATTCCTTCCATGCATTGATAATTTGCACCCGCTCTTCGTTCGCTTGTTTGTCCCTGTAGTATCGAAGAGCTTGTTTGAACACATTTCTCGTGGCCTCGCGATGTGTATCAGTAACTTCTACCTGCAATTCATCTTGCTCACTTTGGTTAAATTCATTCAATTGCTCATCTGTAGGGATGGAAGACTCAAATATAGCATAGCTGATCCAATTGGCAGCAGTATCTACCTTCTTCACCAAACGTGCATAGATGTTTCTCGATTCTCCATAATTCATTTCTTGGTTACTGTACTCAATAAACGAGTACCATAACTCCTGAGGATCACTGACTTCTATTTCGTCCTGTAATTGTAGTCCAAACTCGTATAATGACACACATCTTTCAGGCTCATTTATGGAGCTCTCGAATTGAATGTACTCTTTCAAGGTGGCAGTCCAGGGCAACTGGTTAGTGATCAATAGTTCCAACCATTTCTCATACAACTTTCGCACTCTATTCCATTCTCCTAGACGGGTCTCTAACCCTATATAATACTTGAAAATTTTACCTTTGGGCCCATTCTTACTGCTCTTTCCAATGGCTAATCCTAGCACTTTTCTACTAGCTTCCAATTGTCTTGAAGAGTTATTTCTTAGCTCAAACTGAGCAAATTCAATCCACACTTTGGCAAAAGTGAAATTGTTCTTTCCTATCACTTGGAGACACCGGTTCCATACTTCTCTGGCCTGTTCAATGTCGTTATTTGTGAACTCCTGCCAAAGCGCATACCGCATCCAGAGGAATATATACCGTCTCCACGCGATGGTTTTGTTTTTGTGCGGAGGTACGTGGGAAACAGCCAATTCGAATTGTTCCTTTGGTATTTGATGCTGTTGCATCAAAAGATTAATATATAACCACCAGGTATCATAGTCTTCGGGGTCCAGGTCTAATGTTTGTTCATAGGCCAATTTTCTTTTGGTAACTACGCTGGCTTCAATGGTATCTTTGTCACCGTAGATTTTTTCAAATT
This sequence comes from Suzukiozyma fluviatilis, assembly GCA_030560825.1. NCBI lineage: Eukaryota > Fungi > Ascomycota > Pichiomycetes > Serinales > Debaryomycetaceae > Suzukiozyma > Suzukiozyma fluviatilis. The sequence goes on along the minus strand of JAKTVZ010000031.1, from coordinate 41,482 downwards.
CTAGTAATGAATTGTAAATTGAATTTCTTTCATCCTTGGGCAAATTTATTTTGCTGTCTTCTTGCAACAATATTTGGTAAATAGCCCTGGCCCTCTCATACTCTTGTAGGGATACTTCCCAATTAGTCCATTTGGTGATGATGTCCGTTACCGGCTGCTTTGCCCCAATTAGTCTAGTTGCAGCTAATTCAAAGATCTGCCGGATATTTCCTATATTATTAGGCAATTCCATTTCGAATTGCAACCAATTTGACCAGGTCTCGAGAGTGTTACTATGCTTTACATACTTTAAATAGATATTTCGAACATTATCCACTTCGTTATACCGTATTTCAAACTTAATATAAGCATCCCACGCGGAATTATCAGGGTGCCAACTCAACCACCGATCAAAGATATTCCTAACCATTGCATAATTTTTCAAAGTCTCTTCCGTCTGGATGTAAAGAAACCATAATTTGTTGACCCTGGGAAGCGTTGTAGTGGCTCTGTCCAATAGGTTTCGGGCATGATTGATGGCCTTATGCACCAATTCAAATTGTATATAGTGAACCCAAAACGGAATATGCTGAACATTGACATCCAAAGCTCGCTCGTAAATAGACCGGGCCCGAATGAGATCATGGTTTTCTTCGGCTTCCCATTTGGCGTATCGTAACCATTGACCGAAATTGAGCCGGTTTTTGTTTAATTGTTGCTCAAACTCTTTCCGTTTGGTTAGCTGATAAGACCTGAGTTCGTCCAAGTCTTGGATCGTCTGTGTTGGTCGTACTAGGGTCTTTTGCTTGTTGGCATAGGACTGTTGTAGGATTTGCTCACTAGTAATCTGGTCTGAAGTCTCCATGACATTGACTAAGTGTTGACCTTATATGAGATGAGCTGCGATGAGATGCGAAAGATAATGGGAAGAGGAAAAATATCAAATTTAAATTCTGTAAAATGTAGGTGAAAATAAGCTTATAGACTGCTTAGGGTGTAGGTAAACAGTACAATGAGCTTAAATTTTCACTTTATATAAAAAGAAGAATATTATTGATGTGGAAAAAATAATGCCTCCACTCAGAGTTGAACTGAGGATCTCCTCATTACTAGTGAGGCGCCTTACCAACTTGGCCATAGAGGCGGATTATTGAAAATTATATGATTACAGGTTGATATGTTTCGTATTGTTACTTATTTTGAGGTAATTGATATCTAATAGCTGGGTGAATCTAGTATATGTTTTCTTTTGAAGTTTTACTTTATTTTGGTTAAGTTTATTTATTATTCAACATTTAAGTCCTACAGTGTAGCCATATTAGGTGAGGTTCAATAAGTTCTACGGTGTTTTTAAAGTTTTTCACTATTTTAGAGAATTTACTGAAAAGTCATAAATTGGTATAATTTCAATTTCCAGTCCTAAAACAATCTCATTTGGTTCAAGAGATTTACTTCAAGATTTTATGTTCTCAAACGAATAAACTAGTTTTTCGAATCGTACCCCTAACCTAGAATCTGAAACACATACCTACCACACTTACCACATATACTCCATTTACACCATTTACACCATTTACCATCTCTACCTACTTGAAACGCAGATCTTGATGATTTCCCTGAAAATATTTCACTGCGACTTTCACCCCTACCATAATCTTCCTCAGTCCATCAGGAAGCCTGTAGGTCAGATGTGGTGCTTCTCGTCTAACTCACTCCTCATCCCGTCTGAGAAGGACACCAAAATCCGCTTACAAGTTCATAAATGACCTGGAATACTCCAGCTACAAACGTTTTCAAATGATGTATATTAACTAAGGATAATGTAAGTAATTTACAAGAACAAGAATATATATGAAACATGGTACTAGCCAAAATCATAAATACTAGGATGCAATTTCGTGGGTGGTCGCTGCGAAAGTATCGTAAATTAGTCAAAATTAGCTCTACGGATTCCAGCAAACAGGCACAGTACAGCACTCCGTCGATACTACAGAGGACCATAGACTAACTAATTTCAACTAATTTCAGTCTAACTAATTCAATCTATCTAATCTTTAACGATATCTAAATTTTCGTACACAGAGCCGGATTTTTTGTACAAATCAGTGGCTACAACTCCCTTCTTGGACACTTCGTTGTCTTTCAATTGCTGTAACATAATTCTAGTCTTTTCACGTTCTTTGTAGCCATGTAAGCATTCAAAGTAATCATCGTACTGAGGGGTGCATTGCTTCTTGGAAGTGGTGTCTGCAGAAGTGTAACATCCAACTAAGGTTTGAAACTCGTAGAAACACTTTCTAGTACCGCCAGATCTCGAATATGGTTGCATGGTAACTGTTCACTCGCTTACTACAAGGATTGCTTATACAAGTTTTTCACTTAGATATACATTTTTGCTTATTGGAGGAAAACCAATAAAAACTCGCCAAATGACACGACCATGGTTTTTACTATATAAGAATTAATTTATTAACTATGCGTTTGCTATAACTAAATTGTGATATATGTAATATCCTATGCAATTAACGGTTGTTTGTCTTTGAAGCTTTACATTTACAACTTTTTTGACTTAAATTTGGTTGAAGAATCATCAAAAACGAAAAATGACCAAATTAACGGTTAACATGCGTGCAATATTCCTTTGTATAGGTCCATCACTGTACTGTAGGATTCATAGTTTTCACATATGCGTAATTTTGGTTCCTGGTTTGCATTTGTACATCTTTTTCTCTAAACGTAAGCTAGATTTTTCAAAATGTAAGCTATATTTCTCTAAATGTAAGCTATGTTTCTCAAAAGGTAAGCTAACATCTCTCTAAATGTAAGCAAACATTTCTCTAACTGGCTTCCTCTAAAGATAAGCTAACATTTCCCTAGACGTAAACTGGCTATCTCTAAACGTATGCTAACATCTCTCTAATACATTCTTTGACTTCATAGTATAATGGTCCCATGGAACCATCGATTACTATATCCCCAGTATCGTCTGATTCCACGTTAGCATAGGCTACTTTTCTAATAGCTATGGTGTCGTTTACTACCAATGTACCTTCACTTTTAAACTCGGCTCGTAAGTCTCGGCTCATTAACTTTTTCTTCAATTCGGGTAATCTGATATTACCAATAGCCAATTTAGCTGTATTAGTAGATGTATCCAAGACATTTTTAGGTTTGCTAGAATTGTATTTGATAAAATCTTCTCGTTTAACCTTCTTCAAAGTGAATAATGTCAGAGGATTAATATAATCAGTCAACTCCCGTTTCTTCTCTCTATCATTAGCTAAATTGGCATTATGAATCTCCAATTCCCCAAATACTTGTGCAACTCGATAACTACCATCAATATTTTGCCAATTCAAACTTTCAACAATAGAATCATCCAACTTAACTTCAAAATTGCTCAAGCCAATTCCACCACTCTCATTATCTCCACCAATACTAATTGGTTCATCAATTTTTACTGATATTACATTCATCTTATTCACAGCCCCGTAAGATGTAACAATTCCACTTCCATTCCGAATTGTCGATAATGATAAATACCTATTTGTAGTATATAAATTCTTCTTCGTCTCCTCTAGTTTTTGATCATCTTGCTGTCCTGAGAATAATTCTTTCACCATTGTCATTCCATTTAATTCTGCAGATGATTTCGGATTTATAGTGAAATCAGGTAACAAGATTAAGTTATATGGTTTTAATGCCGAAACAATCACATTTAATGATCTTATATCCACCAATCCAGATAAATCTACAAAGGAAAGACCACATCTAATTCGTAATTGATTAATTGAATTGTATGTTGAACCTGAAGAGTTCAACAATATTCTTTTCTTTGGTTGGTGTAATGAATCAAGGTATTTTTCCAAGATATGGTTATTTAATTGTTCTTGAGGAGTCAATTTAGACTGATTGCCGTTTTTGGAATTTTTCCCCTTTTTCTTTTCTCTTTGTTCAAATTTCTTCTTCCCTTCCATAATAATTTGTGTGTTGGTATTATCTTCGGACTTTTGAAATTGTTTGATATCAATAATTTCACCATAATCATCAAATTTCTGTTTGTGAACAGTAACAATATATGGGAACATTGCTTGTCTAGGTTTCAATTTATGAGTTAGCTTTAAATCTAAAGGTTTATTTTGTTCTAATGTTTGCTTGATATGATCCGTAACAAATGCTTCGTGTGCTACTAAATCATCGGCAACATTATTGGAAACTCCACCTGCTGCTTCACCATTTACAACTGGTAAATCTACTTTTTCAGCAATTTCTTCTTCTTCGGAAGAGACGTCATCTTCATCTGACGAATCTTCGGCATCGATTGTATCAGAGTCCAAGATGTTTTTATTTTTCTTTTCCCTCACTTTTGCTAACAATCTTTGCTTTCTATGTGAATGAACTTTTTCTTGATAATCGGTTAATTCATTACCGACAAGAGATTCTTCTCTTGTCCAATCATCGATGGATATCACCTTCTCCAAAGGAACAGGAATCCCATCCTCTACTTTGCCATTATTTTTCTGTTTAACCAAATTATACCATTCCTGATAAAGAACGGAACTTATGTTATTATCCATACCAAAATGACTCTTTTCAGTTAAAAGAATGGTGGTTTTTTCATCTTGACATAAGTACTGAAATGCTTCCGAAGATAATTCCCCATTTTTCAACTCTGATCCAGAACAAAAAACGATTTTTGGACCACTCAATTGGATTAATTCGTTTGGATCACTCAAAAGATCGACTTTGGAAGGTTCAAATGGGATTTTGTGTAAACTACCATCGGAGGTGGCCTCCTCCCAATCCTTCAATAAACCAGGAGACATCCAATCGAGCAAATTCGAAGCATAGGTTAAAATCTTCGTCCCAGAATACGAAAGAAAGTACACTGGAATGGGTGCACCTTGCAAGTGTTCATCGATCAAATGGAAAAGTTCCAAAAATCTTCCAGATAACGAAGTGGGCAATAATACCGCCCCACCGTTGGAAAGCGTACCACTGACTAGACTCAAGAATTTCTCTGTTCTTTTTTTATGAGGCATTGAAGAACCCAAATCTGTGCTGGTAATGATGGCAGTTGGTCTTAACAACAGGGACAAAGGATTCCCATTAGAAGCGGAAAAGAAGCTGGCACTGTTCAAAAACGAGTCTCGTGAATGATTCCATGCTGGAGCATATATAACTTTGTCGATTCTTTTGGTAATTAACCAAAACGTCCCACCAAGAGTATGGCCGGCATTGTATGGAGTGATACTCAACTTATTATCAAACAAAGAGATCGACTGGAGGTATTTTAAAGGGATTATCTTATCAAACCACTCATCTATTTCGTCCAACTCCAATATGGAAGAACTTAAAGGACCCAAGATCCCATTAGCACGATAGTACTCTACAGTAGATATTCTCCCCAACTGATTTACTGGTAATGTTGAATATACAGGGATGGTAGACATCAAGTTAGGGAACTTTAAGCATAGTAAGATATAGCCACTCAAGAACTCGGCAGTTGAGTGTGATAATAAGATTACTTGTACTTCTGTTAAGTACTGTTCCATGAATAAAATATCATCGACATTTTTTCCATTCCAACTTGGGTCAGTTAGGACTTTTATGTCACTATCAAACGACAACACCCCAGCTTTACACGAATAGTCATCCTTACCGGGTGTTATCAATGTAAAACCAAACATGTCTGAGAAGAAGAAAGGTGGAGGTGTAGAATTTACTACCTCTTTTTAGTTTGATTGAGAACCTCTGTGTTTATGTGCACACCGAAGAGCAAATGGGTATTTAGAGTATGGCGAGATGGGTGAGTTAGGGTGAGTTACAGGGAATGGAGCTATTAGCGATTATATATTCTATTTACTACAGATGCTATTGGCTAAACAAAATACCGAAAAAATTGGGACGGATGAAAGTTGTAAGGTGAAGTGATTGGGGGTGGGTGCAAATGGTTTTGGCTGCAAATGGTTTTTGGCTGCAAATGGTTTTGGTTGCAAATGGTGAAACTGTATTGATAAAAAGTTTCAAGTAGATTCATTATAGATTAGGTAAAGTTGATACTGTTTCTTGTATGGTAGGAAATTAAGGTTTCTGCATGAGGCAACCCTGGCAATTCGTGGGTGGTGTTGACTCTTTCAAGAGAGTCTCTGATGGAGTTGTATTCACCCGACTTGATCATCTGGGCTCTCAATTCGCTGATATCGATTGGCTTGTTAAAGTGTTCGCTCATAGTACCTTGTCTGCTACGACCGTTGACGGTGTTCTTTCTCGATCTAATAGTGACCTTTCTCTTCATGGTGCTGAGGGTTTTAGAAACAGCGTTTTTATGGTGAGGATGTTCTTCACCTTCGACGTCATGTTCGAGTTTTTCTAATAATTGCGGATCTTTGTCCATAAGCAAGTTCAAAAGTCTTCTTCTTTCGATATCTTCAAGATCAGTTGGATCATATCCTTGTGGGTAATCGTCGTATACACCCATTCTAACCCGCTCTCTGATAATATCGATATCTCTAGGACGGAAGTTTCTCTTTAAGAAATCAAAGGTAAATCTTGGTAACACACAGATAATCACTGAAATAAAGAATACACACCATAATGATAATGTTCCAAGAACTTGTGGTGCTGCTTTGTAGAACTCTCCGACCCAGGCTCTGGCACTCCACACCCCGGTCCAGAAGAAGACAACCAAAATAGATAAGGCGTAGATTAATAATGATAACCAATCCCATCTATATTGTTTCAACAACACATAAATATTACAGGCAGTAACTGAAATTATAACACAAACAACACCCATCCAAAACCTATGATCAACAGCCAACCCTTGTGGATTTTGGTACGATTTATAGTAAACCAAGTAAGGGAAGTAGAACGCTATAACTGACTGGTAGAGACCATCTAACATATACCAAAGGAACTTATACTGGGACCATTCTTGTCTCAAAATACCTGATCTAAACAATTGTGGGACCAATAATGAAACTGTATCTGAAACATCCTGATCTAACACAGCCAACACAATAACTGTCAAAGATGTGAATGCCAAATTATAGAACATTAAATAGGTATATTCATAAAGGTATGACCCATCAAAATCATTGTAGACCCCGTACCAGAATAATGTCAAAGTGAAGACAACATTCTTATAGAAGAAACATGGAACCATTTCTGCCAATCTCTTGTAAGACCATCTCCCATGCACTAAAAGTAACCTAGTTAAAAATCTAAATTGTCCAATGGCATAATCGGAAGACATAACAGCTTGTCTACCTTCCTCCCCGGCAATCCCTACACCAACATTAGCAGCTTGGATCATGGCAACATCATTTGCACCATCTCCGATGGCTAATGTCATAACTGAAAGGTTCTCCTTTACTAATTTGACAACTTCTGCTTTTTGAGATGGAGAAACACGACAACAAATGACAGATTTACATTGTTTACCTAAAATCAAAAACTTTCTTTGCAAGTTCCGCACAGATTCACTTGGGTGGAGAGACAAATCTTGGAAAATTATATTCAAAGCTGCCCCATCAATTACTACCGCAAATTTAGGAGAAGGGGTCGAATGATCCTTTCTGGCCTGACGAATTAAAACATCAAGTTCTTTAGTGGTGTTCTGTTCTAAAAGGTTGAAATTCTCTTGCAAATATTTGGTGACTAAGTCATCGATGTATTCAATGTTGGCAAGATCATCACTTTCAGGCCTTATAACTAACAATTTCATTTCGTTTTCAAGCAAATTACAAGAGAACCCAATATTGATAGCAGTTTCAATTCTATCACCAGTTAAAACCCATAACTTGATACCAGCTTGTCCAAGAATACCAATGGAAGTTGGAACCCCATCTTGCAATCTATCCTCAATGGCAGTACCACCTAATAAAATTAAATCGTTCTCGATTTCATCACCAAGTTGGTTGATTTTCTCGTCACGATTATCATCAATAGATGAATGGGCTTCCTTGTATGCTGCAGACCATTCTTGGTAATATTTGCGATCAAGTTCTTTTTCGGCTATACAAAGAGTTCTTAACCCTTCTTGAGCATAATCTTCTAAATGTAAGGCAGTTTTCGATATGGTTCTTTCAGAATTACCCTTGGAAGCTAATCTTTGGAAAATAACGTTATCAGCACCCTTGGTGTACAACATGATTTTTCCACTAGGGGTTTGAATGATACAGGACATTCTTTTTCTTTCAGAAGTGAAAGGAACGATATCCAAAAGCTGGTACTTTTGATCTTGACCATAAATACTCAACACGATGGTTTTTCTTGTTCTATCTTTGAAGACAAACCCGAGATCTGAGGCTACAGAAACAAGTGCTGCTTCATCTGGAGATTCTGCCTTGAAATCACGTAAAACAGGATCATGTGGATTGGGTTCAGTAACGACAGTGTGACATAAGGCCAACGCAGTCATGAATCTTTCGTTTTGCTTCTTCTGCTCTTCGTTACCGGGGGTAAATGTATCCCTAGCGTAATCACTGGAGACAAAAGTGACTCTGTCTTCACGTAACTGGTCATTGTCAAACGAGCTCGTTAATATCTGCATCATTTCGTGTTTGTCATCATCAATCTTTACTCTCCATTTCTCAATTTCGTTAACTACATCCAAACCGTTTCTTGTGTCTAGTCCTTGTTTAGCTTCTGTGTATGCTAATCCATAAGAGGTACCGCTAATAGTACACTTTTTGAATTCCATGACGTTTTGCGTTAAAGTACCCGTTTTATCACTGAAAACATACTCAATTTGACCTAAATCATCTGAAATGTTCCAAGCTTTCGGCATACATGGAAAGTCTAGCTTTTTATAATACAATTTGATATCGGAATAAATAAAGTATGCTTGAAGCGTCTTGATAATTTCCACGGAAATGTATAGAGAGATTGGAACCAACGACTGGTAGATAATAAGCGTGACAAAGAACGAAATGACCCCATTCACAGCTGGAGTGCTTCCGTAAGCCTGGTATTCATAGTAAATTCTCGACGTATGTTTATCGTTGTAAAAGAACCCATTCACCATAGCAGAAACGAAACACATGATGAACAACAACACGAAGTTGATGTAGACTGACAAGTTCAATTCCCGCGAGATTCTTGACGACTTGGTGGGAGTAATACCGGAGTTCAACATGATCTTCGTTTCTGACCCAGTGTAAACTACCACTCCGACAGCCCATTTGGTGTTTCTAAGCGTAGTACCTCTCAACAACACATTATCGTTGGTAATAGCTTCTTTTTCGTCAGCATTGACTAAACGACCAGTGGAGTCGTAGTTTTCATAGTGGATAGTACCTTTAAAACTATACAATTGTGCATTGGGAGCATCACATTCGATCCAAAACTTCGAGTTTCCAAGATCGGTCGAGTGTTTCAAGTTGTTAGATCCTCCACAGGCTAAAGTGGACTTGGTTTTCAAGTTGGTTTCCCCATCCAAGTTCTTAGTTTCGACGGAACAGTTCCCATCGAGACCAGAGCATGAGATCAACACCATATCGGCAGGCACTTCTTCGTTAGCTCTTACTCTAATAAGGTCCCCTACGGTGATATCTTTCCACACTCTTGCTTTGAATTTGGTAACTGCGTTGTCCGAGCCATTAGCTGCAACGAGTTGGGGATTCAAGATTGAGTTTGGCAAAGGCTGACTAGGAATGGTACGAGAACGGGTCGATTGCATCGACTTTCTATTGGGGATATCCGAAGCAAAACTTTTACGTTTTTGATTGTCTATCGACTGTCTGAAATTAACATCTTCTGAGTAGTCTGAAATAACAGTAGACACTCTACGCAAAGACATGTCGTGCTCATGGGCTTTTTCCCGCACAAGCTTTTGTTTGGCTTTTTTTGTACCAAAAACGTGGATATATCCATGGCCAATGGCGGAAAATGTTCCAAACACAGCTTTGGTACAGCCCTTTTTGAACTTTCTCCAAGAGCTGATGGCGTTCACGTCGCCTGCGTTTGGATTGGGGATCCCTGTGAGCAAATGAATGGGGGAGTTGTTCAAGTCTGAGTCACTTTTGGCTCTACTATAGTCTTCAAATGCGTCTTTGGCGGCGGTAATACAGACAATTACCACCAAAGGAACGGCCGCAAGACCAGGGGATTGCACCCCAAAAATTTGGAACGCACCTAAGATAATTAAGATTAAGAAATAGGTGTTTGCGACGTTGGTGAATTGAAAAAGAATGTTTTTCGGTAAGAAAGACAATGGGGTATATTTTGTGGTTCTGATTTTGTTTCTTGGGTAGTCCATGATGAACTCGTCTGTGTGGGGATCTTTCATTTGTTCAGGTAATTCCTGATTGACGTAGACATACCGGGGAATTTGGTTGTATATTTCTTGCAAATACGCCGGTCTATCGGCCAAACCTTTCTTAAAGAAGTAGGTGTGGATCTTTTCTTTCAAATTGGGCGGCGGAGTGGTCACTAGGTCATGTACTTGGTATTTTCCGCCGCTGGTGTTGCTGCTGCTGGGGACATCTTGAAATACGTCTTGGTGTTCTTCTTTCGACAAGTCGGTCATGGTAGACATTGCAAGATATTAGGTATTATGAATGTTGGATGTGTCCATGCAACGCAGGAGAAGCGATTGGAGCGGTTTTTGGGCGCTATTGAACGATTTTACTGCTGTTGGTGCAGTTGTTGCTATTAATAATCCGACCAATTTTGGGTCTAGAGGAGCACAGAAACCACGAAATGTTCTGGAAATTCTCTAGCGAGTTAGACGGGGCTGTACGAGTGTTTTGGCAGAGTTTTGGCTTGTTTTGCCTTCTGAAACGGGATTTAGCACGGGCTTTGGTGCTAATAATACAGCAATAGATAACTAGAAGTCGTAATAACTAGCAATAGTAGTAACTAATAGTTTTTTAACTAGTTATAGTATCTAACTAACAATATCTACCAGTTTCACCGCTGATATCAAGATTCAATCGTCTATTAAAGATATTAACTAAAGTTACCTAACCTTAATTTACGATAGAAGCAAGAAGCTAGTAATAGATGCAAACCTAACCAAGATGTAGCAAAAGCTTTTGTTTAACTTGGTAGTAGAGAAGCTGTAGTTTGCTTAGATGGATGGATTCACCGCAACAGCTAAATTTACTAGAGATAATTAGATAGAGTGGCTGTTAGTTGTGTTGACGGTATCCTGATGTAAGAGAAGAGTAAGCTCCATCCCACCACGCCTCACTCGGTAGCTACGGAACTCCTGCAGAGACTTGAGGTTGCTGGAAGCAAAGATACGGTGGGGGTGTATGGTGGTGCGGCGGGCTGATAATTACGGGTTATTTGTTATCGTGCTGAGATTTACCGAGATTTTTCATACGCTACAAGTAAACCGTTTGCACCTGCCAGGTTTGTTGTTTGCGGTGGTTTTGGCTGTGATATTGGCTGTGATTTGCTTTGCCCATGACGGTTGTGTGCTACAGTTGCTGTTGTAGTGATAAAGTTGCCCAGTTGCACATTTAAACTGTTTTCTACATTCCTAGGTGCTGGTAGGCTATACGTTACAGACCCGCAGCAATCTATACAGTTCCATACATGACGAGAATGCCGTACTTTGTAAAACAATGCTTATGATGGCAATTTATCAACAGCAACACTGCGGCGAATCCATGGAGGATAGTAATAAGTACAGAAATACAGATAAAAAGTAACTCCAGTAGACCAATGCACCGTATTCGACCTAGGCCTTAGCCTTGTTTAGACATGCACTATCATTTACGAAGCTTGCGGCTCAACTCTAAATATGAGCACCTGCAGCTGCACCCTTGTTTTCATAACAACGTAAGCTCAGATCAATTGGTTTCTCGCTTCTACTGATTGAACATAGCTTAACTGGTTCTTTTGGCTTCAATTCACTTCTTCGCTCACATTTCCACCTTTCCAGCCGTTTGTCTAATGTTATTCCCTATGTGAGTAATAGCTTAACATGTCTGATCACGTGACATATGTATATGCCTTTACAACTTGTATTCGAATGAGCTTTGGAAGAGGTAGATGTGGGTCATTCGTTACAATCCACCTCTATTCATCTCTTTCTATGCTGTTTGAAAAACCATCATTTTTTTGGAGGAAATTACACAGGGTATGACTTTAATTACGCAAGGTTCATGCAATTATCCAAGTGAAATGCCGGAATACAATTTAAACAAGTTCCAGCATTGTTGCATATCAAGCAAATAGACTCTTCAGCTTCTGATGTTAGGCTCTTGGTGCACTAGATCCAGTGCGACCAGAAATTCGATCGGATATACGGTCCCTTGTGCTAGATACATGGAACAAAACATGCTAAAATGCTCTCTTTCTTCTCCAAAAAAACATTATAGAACTAATATTACTGTATAGACAGTATCCTAGCCTGCTGGTTTGTTATCCCGTCTAAGTACCCATTATTCCACCCCATGGCTCATATAATTTGCAGCCAGGCAAGTTATTGTATCACGTGACCTTGATTTTCCGATTTTCGTCGACGACAGACTGGAGAATTTTTCAAATTTTTCAATTTTCCTATTATAGTTTTTCCCCATTATACAATTAAATTACAATGTCCAAGATTGAAGAAATCCCAGAAGGTGCTGAAGTGCAAGTCATTTCCAAAAACGAAAAGAAAGCCAGAGAATTAATCAAAAAATTAGGCTTGAGACCAATCAAAGGTATCACCAGAGTCACCTTCAAACAAAGAGGTAACTTAATCTACGCTATTGACCAACCAGATGTCTACAGATCTGCTGGTGGTATGTACGTCGTCTTTGGTGAAGCCAAAGTTGACGACATGAACCAAAGAATTGCTGAAGCCCAAGCTCAACAAGCTCAACAAGAAGCTTTAGCTCAATCTGCTGCTAATGCCGCTAAATCCGACGACAAATCTCCAGAATCTATCACTGCTGATTTACAAAACGCTACTTTAAACGAAAAAGTTGAAGAAGAAGATGACGATGAACCAGCTGACGAAACTGGTTTAGATGCTAAAGACATTGATATCATTGTTGACCAAACCCAAGTCTCCAGAAACAAAGCCATCAAGGCTTTAAGAAAACACGATGGTGACATGGTTAACGCTATTATGGAATTATCTTAGGTAGTACACTATTAATATATGCATTATCTATTACATCTCTGGTTATATGTAGGATATTACTTACCACATTTATCAAGCTTAGTCGATGGAATAGCATGGTAAGCTTGCAAGAATGACGTAAGTATGATGCTTGAGCGGCTTAGGACATATGTGTTCAATTTGGGTTGAAAAGGTGAGTTGTGACTGTATTTGTACTTGATTCTGGAGATGATTTGGGCTCATTGCTGTAGGAGGGACCGTTTCGCCAGAGCCACATAACCATCGTATTAGAACGTTTTAGCAGCTCAATTAGGAAGTCCAACGATACACTGTATCGTATCTATTCAATTGAAAGTGAATTGTGAATTTTCGTATATTTACTCTAACATCTTTAAGCGCAGATTAGGCGGAATCTTGGCCACTATTTAAATACAACAAGGCAAGTACGAATTCATATTTCTACTGAACTAAGTACCTAACTATGGCACAATCAATGGCTACATAACCAAAAGATTAACACACAGGAAAATCACCGCATCAGGGTCTGATACACCAGAAGCAGTAATCTGGGACAAAGTCGATACACACTTGAAGCACGGATCTTTATGCTCAATTGCAAAAGATACAAGAAATTCAGATCAAGCTGTAGCTATTAAGCTAAGAGAGCTTAGATAGTAGAACCGTAGTAAATTTCCCTTTTCATTCTTAGCCTCCTCTCTCCAATATAGACAGAACTATGGCATAATTAGTGGTCAGGAGATTAGTGGTCAGGAGCGTCTTTCTCTTGTTCGGTCGTAGATTCTTTACTAGGCATCTTTTCTGACTCCTCTTTGTCTTCTGAAGGATCCACTTTCGTTGCAATTTCTTCATTGGTATCTGCTTCAGGATCTGTGGGTTCAGAGGAGACTGCGGGTTGCAAACCAACTTCACCGTTCAAAGTACCACATTTGTAACAAATGTACTTAACATGTAGCGGATTCGTTGTTCCCGGAGGAGCCAATCCATTATGAGCGTAGCAATTGAAACAGATCAAGGCGAATCTTGATTCAATGGACTCATTGTTGTCTGACCCTATTAACAAGTCCAACATACGTTCTTGCATTGTTCTCTTGTGGTTCACTTCTTGCACCCTCGGCTCAGCAGCAATTGAAGGAGGTTTATTTAAAGGATTGCCAACACTATGACTGGTATTGGGGCCAAGATTCAATTCTTTTCTAACTCTTTCTTCTGTAGGATTAAGCTTGCCTTGGCTAACATTTTGACCCGGCTGTGGTTGTCTATGTTGCTGTTGCCCCTGTGCATAGCCCTGGCTCTGCTGAGGAGGTCTTTGTTTCAATTCGTTGTCGTTGTCGCTGTATTTATTTAGCAAAGTCTTAGTTTTATTGTAGTTGGTAATACTCTTCAATTCATCGATCTTGACCTCGTGTTTTTTCTTCAATTTCTTCAAATAGCTTTTTCTACTCTTGATCAAGAGCGAAAACAACAATTCAACCACGTAATTCACCAAATAACCCAATATTGGATACGCTACAATGGTAATTAGCTGCTTGGAGGTCAATCCCAGAAAGTATCCCACCAACCAATTGCGCTCAACAGGTGAAGCTGGAAGCTTCATATAGTAATAACCATTCAAAACGAGATAGCCTACTATAATATACTGCAATAATGCTTTTCTAACTGCTTTATCTCTTGCAATTAGCTTAGTTATTTGGTTCTGAGTGGAGCTGATAGATTCGGTCAAATCCGTTAGTTCTTTTTCGAACAAATCAGCATCGAAGCCTTTCCTAAACAATCCGAACACAACCATGGCTTCAGAACACGATTTGCTACAATATTGATGATGATTGACAAACAGCTATTTTATCAATTGTCGATTTTACCGTAGCCCTGTTTATATACCATACACAAAACCTCATCGCACTACTAAAGATAGCATTGTTTGTTATCAGTAGTAGTGAGTATCTAGGCACTGGATCGCGGTCATGGTGTACACGATAGGCGATAAGAAGCTCTCTTTGTCGGGAGAGATCAGCGACGAAGATAGGGACATTTTACTTGAGCAAATCGACCTTTTTAAGTTATGTCTCCACAGTGCCAGTTTCACCTATATCATTCATTTAAAAAAGATAGTCCATCTCTATAGCGACATTTTAACGATCTATTCTACATTATTGCGCAAGATCCCCAACTATGACGATATAACGGTAGCGACAAACCAAACATGTTTGCGGATAACCAACTTGGAACAGGATTTCAATGAGTTCTTTTCGGATAAAATCGAAGGAATGGCCTTCAATTGGGACGTATCCAAATCATACGAAACCTACGTTAAAACTGTATGTAGTATGTGTGTTAATAGTTGTATCGATACCTTCGAGTTGATCGAGAAGAATTTGCATGCGCTTGACTTCTTTTTCAACCGGTTTAATAATCTCCAAAAGCTTCTCATTCCCTTCTTGCTAAATCAAACAAAGTCTATAGAAAAGTCGTTGAAAAAGTCCAGCTATTTGTTTGGCTTGACCACAGTGGCAGATGGACTACATTTCATTCGAGACTTGACTCCGGGGAATGTAAAGCACTTGCTTAAAATAGAAAAGATCACTCAGGGCGTATCACGAGAATCGTTGATACTAAAGGCAACGTTTTCCACATTTGACCCTTCTCTACAACAGTACACTAGAGTTTTGTTGGGCAGAGCCATATTGAAACGAGAGATCACTCTAGCAGAGTGCCAATTAGTTAGACGACGTGAAGTGTGCTTTCAAGCTGCTGAGCATGTAGTTTCGATTCCATTAACGGAAGAACAGGCATCCAACTTTTCCAAGAAAATGTTGACGAAGTACTTGTCGTATATTATAGTAATACTAGTTGGGCTCTTGAGCTTTGTGGTTTTTAGATTAGCTAGGATTATATTTTAGTCATATATAAGCATTGAGAGATAGAGATAATAGAAGTGTAGATAATAGAATGTGTAGTAGTAGAGAAAAGCGAAGAAAAGAAGAGGAAAGGATGGAAGAGTAGAAGAACAGGAAAAGAGTGCGAAACAAAGGAAGCACGTAGAAATTGGCATAGACAGAATATTACTCAACAATAGTTGGAAAGTCTCTAGTCTATAGTGCTCGTGGCCCAGAAAATATAATATTAAGAATAGTATGCCTTTGGTGCTTGTTACACTTCACTACAAAAGAACTGAGTTTCAATTTCCTTCAACCTATATAATCTTAGTATTTAGTTTGGTTTATTTTGACAATATCATCACAATATACACAGATAATACAATATATATATTTCACCTATATTTGTAATGGCTGCAAAAGATATGCATAATTGATAAAAAAGTAGAAAATGCAAAATAGTCAAGAAATTTCCAAATTTCCACCACAGACGCCCCAGAATCACAGTTATACCCTCTACACCACACCCCCACCTCCCAACTAGCAATTCTCTCCTCCAATATCAACTTCATGTGCTCACTTGCTGGCCTCGTTTCGAGCCCGAGGCTCGCAGGGCCATAAACAGAACCACCACCAGAAATATCCACTTCCAAGCTATTCCATCCAGTATTCGCCCAAATACTCCAAATCCCACCCACACGACAACCATATCCCCCATTCACCCACACATCTCACCCAACCCTAGCCCAACCTCTACCAACCATGGTGGAATTGTATTGATGAAATTCCTGCAGACAACCAAAGACCTAAGGGTATATACAAATTTGGTTGTTAAACAAATGTAGGAATAACTCTTTAGCGCAAGCAGTAGAAGTAAACGTCCAAACAAAGGACTGTAGTGAATTATTGACATTGGAATTGGTCAGGACAGCTTTGTTGATAGTGGACATTCAAATAACGTTTTCTGATATATTGTATCAATTATACTTGTTTCTTAGCTAACTGATGAGTTATTAGTATGGCAAGTAATACCCAAATTTATTCAGCAACATACTCCAATGTTCCCGTGTTCGAGTTTGTTACTTTGGAGGGCCCAATAATGCGGCGGAAGCAGGACAGTTGGATCAATGCTACCCATATTTTGAAGATAGCCAAGTTTCCCAAGGCTAAGAGAACCAGGATCTTGGAAAAGGACGTACAGACGGGCACACACGAGAAGGTGCAAGGGGGATACGGTAAGTACCAGGGGACGTACGTTCCCTTGGAGTTGGGGGCGAAGATTGCCCGCAATTTCGATGTGTACGAGCTTCTAAAACCTATATTTGAGTTCAACTATATTGAAGGGAAATCTGAAACTCCACCGCCAGCACCCAAGCACAACCATGCCTCGGCCCTTAATATCGCCAAACGGCAAAATTCCGACCTTAAAAAGCAAAGAGCTCCCGCTCCTTTACCAGGTGAACCACCAAAGAAACGTGGTAGACCCAAGAGAGCCACGTTAAAGCGGTCGCCACCTCCGGGTCTCAACCGCATGGACACCACCCAGATCGAATCGGGCGACCTACAGTCGGCCGCTTCTATCAGAGCAACCAGACAAGATACAGAGCAAGACCCTATACTTAATTTGAAAGCAGAAGATCTACAATTGGTGGAATCCGACGATGAAAACTTAAACGGCCATCTAATAAGCCACAATGACGAGCTCTTTACATCAAAGGAATTGTTTGGAGCTTCGAGGGACTCGTTTGAAAAAGTTGTGTACAATCATAACAACCCCAACCTTAACTTTAATCTCATTACCAACAATAACTCAGGAATTAACCATCAATCCACCAATTCCAACAATGGAAATAGCGTCAATTATTACCAACCAAGTCCCACCGACCAGGTGTATTCCGATTACTTTCAAGCGCTATTATTATACTTTGTAGAAGATGGCAAAGTGCGAACAAATGATATCCCAGAGAAGCTATTGAATCCTCCTCAACCTTTAATGAAGATTAATATCAATCAGCCAATCGATAACGAGGGAAATACTATCTTTCATTGGGCTTGTTCCATGGCTCAGATCAACATGGTTGAATTTCTAATGAATACCTTCAGCATTAGTCCTACAATCAAAAATAACAAAGGAGAAACCCCATTGATGTTTCTCGTAAACTTTTCCAACGCATTTCAACTAAAAACTTTCCCCACTATACTAGAATTGCTCCACGATCTGATCTTATCTGTTGATAATTCTAACAAAACTGTATTGCATCACATAGCAATGATAGGAAGTGGTGCTACAAAAAACAAAGAAAGATGTGCTAGATATTATATGGAGATACTATTCGACAAGATAATCGCCTCTGATAATAACGACAAACAAGTAATGAAGAAATTTATCAATCACCAAGATAATGACGGCAATACCGCTTTTCATATTTCAGCCTCTTTCCTCAGCAAAAAATGCATTAAAGTGTTTATAAGTTACCATCGATATTTGGATTTAGGAATAAGAAATATTGCATCATACACGGTTGAAGATTATCTTGCCAGCCACAATTATGTGTTACGGTTAGATAATAATACAATCGATGAAGATGATGAGAATGGACTTGAAGTTGGTAATGCTGTGAATGGCTTGCAGAGCACACAAAGTTTCGAGAGTCAACTTTACTACTCGAAGATGGCAGTAAATTTACAAAACACTACAGCAAATTTAATAACAGAAAAGCTAAGCGAGCTTGCCTATTCTATCGATAAAGAATTATCACAAAAGGATGAAACGATCTTATCGTTTTTCAAGATTTTACAATCGCGAGGACAAATCAAATTAGAATCGCAAAAGGCTATATTATCAGTATTTAAATTGGATCATTTAGTAGAAGACTTCGAAAAGACATTTCGAGAGTCTAATGCAAATGAACTCACGATAGACTTCAAACGAGACCAATTAATTCAGGAGGAGATATATCGGTTGATTAATGATTTATGTTTCCAAATCTTACTGAAACAAGATGAACTAGATCAAAGCAAAATGCAATTGAAATTTGTCAATGAGAAAATTATTGCGCAAAAATTGAATAAATACATTGACAGTTATAGCGATAAGAAAGAGAAGGATGAGATTGAAGACAACGAAGAGAATCGCTTGAAATTATCAATAGAATTGACCCAAGAAATAATCAAAAGAAAACAGTTCGTCAGTTCTATTATTCAAAAGCAATTAGAAGTGCCCAATGTTGAAGAATTTAAGGAAAATCAGAAGCTCACCTCGGTGGTATCCAATTACCCTCAAGAGGACAAATTAAACAAATATTGTAAATTAATATCATTATGTTGTGATATGTCTGTTAATGAAGTTGAAAACTCGATTGATTTAATTGAGCAATCTTTATTAAAATCGAATAAATAATGTATACTATGTAATATTAATAAGATTAGGAAGATGAGATGGTATATTGAATAGTAGATGTAGTAGAGTTGGAAGAGGCACAGTGAAAACGGTCTATAGTAGCCGAGAAATTAATAGACGAAAAACTAGAAGAATTATCACTAAAAGTACAAGGTAAGATTGAGATGCTACTATGATTTAACTTGTCTCTCTAGGAGTTAAGTGCAGCAAATTTACTATGAAGTCTCAGCTTATATCCGAGCAGAACGGATAATCAAACCTCGCGGCTATTGACGGTAATCTATGGTTCCCACGAATTAGATATGAGATACGATATGTCAAAATACGGCCAAGATTCGAAAAACTTTGCAAGTATAGGAAGTATACATCCAGATTAATCGACGTTTGGTTGGTTAGTTGGATCTGCTAATTAGGTGAAACACGTAGAAACCTTACGGTGGAAGGGAAGTCCCACCGTGGTAAGAGAAAAATTTTGCCTTATCAAAACTCTAATGGCAGCCAACGGCTATTGAAGGATTTTAGTGTTATGTACGATAACCGTGTTCTGGCGTTTGCATCTGCTGCGTGTCTGTCGATGAGATTAACAAGTGTTTACTAAGAGATATTTTACACTATTTTGAATATCTCAGCATGTTTTTAGTCAATGATAGCAGCATGAGTGACTATCAGGATACTCTCGTAGTGAAGTTTGCAAACTTTGACTAGTAGTCTAGCCATAACATCTTAATTCTCATCTCGGTTATTAGTGGATAAATTTCTTTTAATTCGGTTAACTTAGCGAAAAAAAAATATAATATCCCGCCAATAACCGAAGATTACCTTTGACACATTGATGGCTGCAAATTTTCGTATCTACTCGGTTTATTGGTATGGAGCCGTAGCATCATAGCATTCAAGATATATAAGTAGGCGACGCACCAGGATGTCACCTGCAATGTAGTTTTTCTAATCACTTCATATAACTGTAAAAATGGAAAAAGTAGATTCCAAAACTTATGTCTTGGAAAATTCACAGAGTCTATCAGCATCAACCTCTGCAGATTCAAACGAACCCGTACCTTTAACTGAATCAAATTTTCAATCAAGAAGAAACAGTAACGTTCATGGAAGAAGAAATAGTAGTAGAAGAAGTTCAATAACTTCAATTCACAAGTCTTTAGATGTCATAAGGAAGACTATAACCGGGGAGTCAGCAAATAACTATGCAGTAGATATAGATGGATATTCTGTCAAAGATATCTATGGTGATTTGGATAACGATCAAATTAATGATAAGAGAACTGCAACAAGAAATACTATCTTGACAGAATTAATCGCAAGAAACCACGAATTAGATGAAGATGACTTCCCTATAGATAGCGAAAAAGGCTTCATCGTACAAGAAGCTGTAGGGGAAACTACTATTGGTATAGAAAACTATGGGGATGAGTTCAATAAGATCGATCCGGAATTGGTCACTTGGAATGGTAAAAATGATCCCGAAGATCCTCGTAACTGGGCCAAATCGAAAAAAGTTTACCTTATTGCCTTTGTGAGTGCTTATGCTTTAGTAGCACCTATGTCTTCTTCTATTCTTTCCCCAGCTATGACTGAAATTTCTCAGGATTTTGGGATAAAGAGTCAAATCATACAAGCCATGGTAGTCTCCATTCAAATCTTATCTTGGGCAATTGGTCCACTTTTGATTGCACCTTTAAGTGAACACGATACAATCGGTAGAAAATTAGTACTTGATGTTTCTGTGTGGTTGTGTTTGTTCTTTAATTTAGGATGTGCTTTTTCACAAAACACTGCTCAATTAATGATTTGTAGATTTATAGGGGGATTATTCGGATGTGTCCCCATGAATGTCTGTGCTGGAGTTATTTCTGATTTATATGATGCCGACGGGAGAAATTGGGCTTTAGCTGGTTATTCATTAGCACCAGTTTTGGGTCCAGTTATTGCTCCTTTGGTTGGAGGTTTCATTGTTGAAAAAATGGATTGGAGATGGACTTTTTATGTCTTATGTATGTTCAATGGTGCAGTTGCCGTCCTGGCAACTATCTTCTTCAAGGAGACTTATTCTCCAACATTATTGAAAAGAAAAGCTGCAAAAATCAGAAAGTTAACAGGAAATCAAAATGTCCATACTATTTACGAGATTACCGACGGGGAAACCTTCATTGGTAAAATGTATATTACCATGACTCGTCCAGTGAAGTTATTATTCATGCACCCAATGATCGTTGGTTTAGGATCGTTTATGGCATTTACTTATGGGTTTATGTATCTCATGATTGTAGCATTCCCAAAAATCTTTTCTCAAGTTTATGGGTTCAACAAAGGAGCTACTGGATTAATGTATATTCCTATGGGATTTGGCTTTACTTTTGGAGTTTTCTTCTGGACCTGGGCCATTGGTAGAACTTATAAAAGATTGGTTGCAAAAAATAATGGGGTTGCAAAACCAGAATTCAGATTGCCCATGTTAATTGTTTCTTCAGTATTTATTCCAATTGGATTAGTTTGGTTTGGTTGGTCTGCCGAAAAGAAGCTTCATTGGATAATGCCTGGAATCGGTTCTGCCATATTTGCATTCGGGTTAGTTTGTGCTTTTCAAACCATTCAAAGTTATTTAATCGATATGTCCATTTCTGTGTCATCAAACGGTGCTACCGAAGTACTTCTTAACTTCAGTGCATCATCGGTTGCAGCAGCAGCATTATTCAGATCATTATTTGGCTTCACTTTCCCACTTTTTGCCAGCAAGATGTACGAATCTATGGGTTATGGTTGGGCAAACACAATGTGTGCATTTATTGGATTAGCATTAGGAGTCCCATTCCCAGTGCTTTGTTATATCTATGGTGAAAGAATTAGAATCTGGGCCAATAAGAGATTCGAAAGGGATCAATTAAAGAGAGATGAAAGAAACTTGATTAGGTTGCAAAAGAAAAATTTACAATCTGGTACAAAATAACACTATTATTTATTTAATTAATTAATTATTTATTATTATAGACTTGCATTAATAGACGAATTACGACTAAATTAACCGTAGTAAAATTTAGGCCAGTGTGAAGGATTACAATCTCACGACAAGTTCGACCTAGACCGGAGGCACAAACAGACAACTTCCGTCTTGGCGCGCACTTTGACAGCTTGCTCTGGTGGTAGCGGAAAAAATACAATATAAAGATCTAAAGATCTATAAGTTTATCTTGACATTATCACTGACCATGAATAACACGGAAATTCAACCATTAAATAAGATCGCCCACTTAGACGACGATATACGAGTGTTACCTAACATCAATTTGCAAAATTTGATCAATGATCCACAATTAATTAGTGGGTATATCAAACAGTCACAAGAGTTCATTGAGTATGTAGAATCAATAGTAACTAGATTAGACGAAGATTCATCCAAACTATTGCAAGTGCAAGCTTTGATTGGGCAGTATCAAACCATATCGCAGACCATCAGTCAACAACTTGCGCAGATTCTGGATATATACCAACAATTCAATAATTTACAAACTATTCAGTATCAATTATTGCTAATATTCAATCAAGACTATTTGTTGAAAAAGTTTGAGAAGCAATTGCAAACGAAATCCGAAGAGTCTTTGCGCGAGATCGATTACAGTGACCCAGACTTGAAGTACATTAGTCAATTCCGTCAATCAAGAAAGCAGTATCACTTTCAAAGAGAAAAGTTAAACAGATGGAAAGAAGAACGGGTGACGGGTTTTATCTGAACAATAACAAGAGACGAGTAGCGACTTTATGGGCACAAATAGAAACAATAAAGCTTGAATTACGTAAATAGAATAGTACTTTGAAAAATGGAGAGAAAGGGTTCCCATGCTAAAGTGAACAGACTATTAGCCAAATGCGGAAGGTTTCTATTTAAAAGTGGCATTGTTACTAGCATACTAGCATGTGGAAGTATTGGTCTCTATATAAAAGTATTGTTACTAACAGACTATAATGGACTAGCATAGTTATAATAAACTAGCATGCAATCATTGTTATCAGTGTTCTACACGGAGCTACCTCCGTCTCAGCCGCAATGATGATTTACGTCAGTACCACGGTACATCGTGACAGATTTATGCAAGAGACGAACAGTATTGCGACCAGTTTCACCTATCCGAGTGAATTACGGAACCTCGTGTGAACAAGAAATCACTCCTACACTTGCCAGTATAATGTGGGGAGGCTGGAGAGCAATGGCTACAAAGTAAGCGTCATTGCCTTACGTACTACGATTATACCTAAGAATCTACTAGAGGTGTGCAACAATCAGCCTGCCATAGCACGTTCGCTACGAAGTTTGCTATTTTGTATTATCAAGCAATTTACCGCAATCAGATATCCAGCCCCTGAAATAGCTCGGATATAGTTAGCACCTTTTCACTCCAATTCACTTCGCACTATCGGCGGAAATAGTGCAAAGATAATCATCGGTCTCTACAGCTGCCGATAAAAATGCACAAAAATAGAAACATCGGCCACATCCTCCCATATCTAGTCGATTAAGTACACCAAGCAACTTATAGCCGCCTCATTCACGCATTTGACCTATAAACAATGGCTGAAATCGCATTGATGGAGAGTGCGCTTCGGAGTTAGGGATGCCGGTGAAAAATTCACTGGGAGTGCACACACACCAAAACCGCTAGTTTTGAAGAAGGGTTCTATCACTATAAATTTACCCTTGTGCCTAGTTGATTGATAACCACGGCATATTTTCTGGAGGTAATTTATTGGTTCTAGCGGTGCTTTATCTTCGTCATGTTTGTTAGGAGATGTGTTTCCAAGCCTATGGCCGCTGGCCCTAGGCGATTATTTTCCTCTAGTTCTAGAGTTTTGAACGAGATCCCTCCGGTCCACCAGGCTAAAAAACCTGGTTTCTTAAGCCAAACCTGGAAATTTGGTAAGCGTTTGACTTTGTTTACCATTTTGGGGTCCATTGGGTACGTTTCTTACAAGGTTTACAAGGAACTGAACCCAGGGCCTCAACTTAAACAATCGCCAACTTTTGAAAACGGCCAGCCAAAGAAAACTGTGGTGATCTTAGGGTCCGGTTGGGGTTCCATTTCCTTCTTGAAGAACTTGGATACTTCTTTGTACAATGTTGTTGTTGTTTCACCAAGAAACTACTTTTTATTCACTCCTTTATTACCTTCTTGTCCTACTGGTACTGTCGAATTAAGATCAATTGTTGAACCTGTTAGAGCTATCACCAAAAAATTGACTGGTGAAGTCATTTACTTGGAAGCTGAAGCTACTTCTATCGATCCTAAGACTCAAGTCGTCACTCTTAAACAATCTACCACTGTTCATTCCGGTCACTCCAAAAAAGATACCAGTTCTTCCAAATCAACCATTGGTGAAGATATCATCACCTCTTTGAACTACGACTACTTGATTGTCGGTGTAGGGGCACAACCTTCCACTTTTGGTATTCCAGGTGTTGCTGAAAATTCTACCTTCTTGAAGGAAGTTAGTGATACTATCACCATCAGAAAGAGATTAATGGATGTCATTGAAGCCGCTAACATCTTGCCAAGAGGTGATCCTGATAGAGCTAGATTGTTATCCATTGTTGTTTGCGGTGGTGGTCCAACTGGGGTTGAAATCGCTGGGGAATTGCAAGATTATATCGACCAAGATTTGAAGAAATGGATGCCAGAAGTTGCCAACGAATTGAACGTCAGTCTTATCGAAGCTATGCCTCATGTTTTGAGTAGTTTCAACCCTAAATTGATCGAATATGCCCAAGAAGTCTTTAAGGAAACCAATATTAAATTGAGAACTAACACTATGGTAAAGAAAGTTACCGATAAAACCGTTACTGCTCAACATAAATTGCCTGATGGATCTACTGAAATGCAAGAAATCCCTTACGGAATGTTGATTTGGGCCACCGGTAATGCTGCTAGACCTATTGTATCCAACTTGTCCTCTCAAATTGAAGAACAAAAGAATGCTAGAAGAGGGTTATTAGTCGATGAAAGATTGTTAGTTGATGGTACAGACAATATCTACGCCTTAGGTGACTGTACTTTCACTAAATACGCCCCAACTGCCCAAGTTGCCTTCCAAGAAGGTAAATATTTAGCTTCCCATTTTGAAAAATTAAATGAAATTGAAGCAACTAAATACACTTTAGCTCACCCAACCGAAAAGGATAATGTTGAAAGATTAACCAGAAAATTGGCTAAATTAGAAACCAAATTACCAGTATTCGAATATGTTCACCAAGGTGCATTGGCTTATATTGGATCCGAAAAGGCAGTTGCCGATTTGGTAATGGGAGATTGGTCTAATGTTACTAGTGGAGGTTCATTCACTTATGTTTTCTGGAGATCTGCTTATATCTATATGTGCTTATCAGTTAGAAATCAAATTTTAGTTTGTCTTGATTGGGTGAAAGTTTCATTATTCGGGAGAGATATATCTAAAGATTAGTTTACTAATAGAGGATTCATTATGCTAGTATTTAATATTCAATATATGTTTTATAAGAGAACTGCTGTAGCACAGTCAAAGGTAGTATCAGGAGTGGATTTTATCAACCATTTCTGGAAAATATTAAACAAAAGCACCATTGAATAGAAAAGCCCACTAATTCACCCGCCAATAAATAGTTAAATCAATATCCTGGTTCTCCGAACCCATCTTCTTTGGCAATGGCACAGTTGGTACAATTGCTGGTGAAAGCCGCAAAATGTGCGGCGGTGTTGCTACTGGGTTTTGGTGGTTGTAAAAAGTGCTGCAAAATTAAAAGCTGCAAATGCAATAGTTTTACTTCACGATGACACCACAAGTAAATAGCTTTGATATAAGAAAATTTTCTGATAGACCAAATGAGAGAGGCAAATGGACTCATTATCCTCAACGTTCGGAAATTTCCATTAATTTTGTCGTTAATAATGACAAAGTATCTACATCGATAATTTGGAGAACTCAAACTTTGGTATGTAGCTATTTCATATAGATAACCCCTAATTTCATGTTACTAATTTTTAGAAACGGTTTACATTTGATGCTACTTGTTATCCAACAATTTCAATTTTTGCAAAATTTCCATCAGTAGGCTACAAACAATGCGATTACAAAGGTAATGTATTACACAGATTTCAAATTAGTTTTCATTCTCAGGAAATTTTCGATGAATTCTGTACGTTCTTGAATGGAAATTTGAACCTACAAGTACAGAGCCCTCATGATTCAAGGTTGGACTCTTTGGCTTCTCAGTCTTTCAACGAAACGCAATTGCAATTTTACCCATCTCAAATCGACTTAAATCCGGTAACCCAATCCATCGATTATAATTTGTCACAAACCTCTCCATTAGTTCAATCAAAGATTCCACATTATTCATTCTCCCATAATTCAATTTCATCTAGACAACCCCGGTTGGGTGCTTCTAATTCTCAACTATTCTATTCAGAAAAGGCCAATATGCTGCTTCCTGTTATATCCAATACGCAACCAATTGAGAGTTCCAGGTATGAATCATATTTAAATGATACTTCTCTCCATGGCCTGCAACACCTTAAAGCAATACCAGAAGCAGCATCACAAAACAATTATTGGAAAAGATGCCAAACTTCGAAGCGAGAATCTGGAGAACTACTCGAATATCCTCTATTAAAACCGTCCAAAATTCAAAAAGTTGACAACAACCAGGAGTTTTCCTCCAACTTAGTTAAATTCAACTATAGTAGCTCACAAGAACAACATATTCCAAGTACCTACATTCCAGATTACAAGTTTAGCTCACATCAACAAATTCAGTTACAAACACCAGAAACGAAAAACAAGTCGACTCAAAAACTATCTAATGCAATGCAACTAATAACTAAACTTAATTATCTGAGAGTTGAAGAGTTAAAGGATCGAGAAATTAAAGCTTTGGTTATACATTATTTGAAAGAAGACCTGTTCATAGATTTAGTCAAGAAGGTTGATAATGTTTTACAAGGATCTACTACAGAAATGTAGATTGGGAGAAAAAGAAAGGTAAAAGTGCAAATATATTGCCTGTTCTATAATTATATAAATCTATCTCAGACCCCACTTATTCTAACCCATTCCTTGACAACCAATCCGTCTTCTAGTTGGTATTCACTTGCTTGAAGTCTATAGTTGAACCATTTTGGAAGTAAACTGAATTTGGCATACCAATAAGCAATACAAATTAAAATGCAGACTATAGAAGCAATTGCGTACGATGGGAAATCCTGAAGATCTTTTGGGTTTGGACTACCCGAAGCAGTCAATGGTGATATAAGCAAATAAAGACTTACCAATAATATGAGTAAAGTACCAATTTTACTTGCTCTTATAGGGGGTTTAATATCAGGGTATCGTTTCCTTATTATGAATATCCCAAGGGCAACTAAGCCAGTAGCCAAAGTATTTCCATAGCCATCGAATGCAATAATATAACTGTAAATGTCCCCATCTGGAAGAGCAACTAAGATTACTAAAGTTATGAAAACACTGAACAATAACGCTCTGAACGGAGCCCCCAATGGCCAGTTTGATGCCATAAACTTTGAAAACGGCAAATATCCTTCTCTGAAAACTTCCTGATTATTTCTAGAAATAGTATAGAGAACAACAAATACATTTCCAGCAGCACACAAAGCAATTGAAAAGGTTAACAATTGATGTCCCAAATGAAAACCAAACAACTTTTCAAACAACTTTGACCCTGCCAAAATCCCGCTGCCAACAAATTCTTCATCAGGGATTACAATTAAGTAAGATAAGTTCGTTAAGAAATATGCCACACTAACTAAAATTAAGGAAGTTGGTCCGGCGATTTTAAAGGTTCTAGCGGGATTGTGGATTTCATTGGAAACTGTATGGACTGTACTCCACCCTGCAAGAGCAAACTGGGCTTTAATAACAGCACCAGCAAAGCTTGAAGCAGTAACTTTCGATCTGACTAAGAAAACTTCATCCCAATGTAAATGGGAGTCAATATTTGTAATTTCCTTAGGAAAGAAAGTTACATATATCCCAGATACTACCATAACAAGAAGTAAGAGGATCTTCATAGCCCCTAAGAAATTTTGAACTTTAACACCATTTTTCAAGCTAAACCCATGTAGCCCAGCTGCAAATAACAAGAAAATCAGTGCCGTGGATCTTACTGAAAATAAAGTTGGTTCAATTCCAATTGCTGTTAAGAAGTATTCTCCAAAAACTAAGATATTAGTAGTGGTAAATCCAGTAATCAAAGAGAAAATCAGAAATGCTACTGTGGCCAACAAGTAAGGTTTATCATATATGAACTCCAAGAAAACTTTGGTACCTCCACTTCTTGGAACTATGGAGCCCATTTCCAAATATACATAGAGCCCACTAAAAGCGACTAAGGTTGCAACAAACCAAGCAAGAAAAAATATGGCAACTGATCTGCCACAATCTTCATAGATCGTACTTGAAATACTGAATATTCCACTTCCGAGCATTCTAGATATGAACAAAACTATGGTGGAAAACAACCCCAAGTGCCTTCCTTGAGGATTTGTCTCCAACTCAAGCAAATATGATACTTTACCATTAGCTTTCACTACAGGATCTTGATATGTATCATCAGATAATAATAGGGTCGATTCACTATCGCAAGCACTGGATACCACAGTGCCGTTTTTCGTCTTCATTAAAACTTGATGATAAAGAAAAGTGAAATTAAACTCGAAAAGGTCTACACTACCATATAAAAACCTATCCACCACAGTTTACATAGTCATTCAGATCAACCAAATACAATCGGGAGCTTTTAGTAATCACTTATCAACCATTACAGATATGGCTCAATAGATAAGGCACTATATGCAGCCACGGTTGCAAAATATTTTGCAGCCACTTTTCCTTACTAATTATATCAATATATGTATTATTTCTAATTTATGATATACACATTTAATGCTTAATATAAAGGTTCCGAGTAACCTATGTCGAATTCATCGACGTATTGTAATTGTAAATCAAATCTCTATCTTATTTGGTTTTTTTGGTTCTTTTTTTGTACGTATGCTTCCTTAGCTAACTTGATTAAGGAATCCAATTCACCACTGTTCTCACACATACTGTAGAATAACGACTCTTTATTGGCAATCAATACGTAAGGATTATCGTATTCAACAACTTGTCCGGCGTCCATAACTAAGATTTTGTCGTAATCAATAATTGTTCTTAATCTATGCGCAATTGTCAATATAGTAGAATTACTAAACTCTTGTCTGATTGTCTCTTGAATCATTGTATCTGACTTGTAATCAATGGAACTGGTAGCTTCATCTAGAAGCATAACCTTTGGATTCTTTAATAAAGATCTGGCCAAACAAACCAATTGTCTTTCACCTTGTGACAAATTACCACCACCTTCAGCAATTGCAGAATCTAAATTCAAGAATTTGTTTTGATTTTCATCATCACTGTTACTTGCAGCAGCGACTGGGTTTTCAGATGTGAGTAACTCATCAGCACCAATTAAGTTGACTCTTCTTAATGCTTCGAACATCGAAGAATCACTGTATTGTTCAAATGGATCTAAATTGGATCTAATGGTACCAGTAAACAATGTTGGATCTTGAGGAATAATCGTAATAGCTTGACGCAAATTTTTCAAACCGATCTTAGTGATATCAATCCCATCAATATGGATAGACCCAGTTTCAGGATCTAAGAATCTAAACAATGCTGTAATGATAGTAGATTTACCTGCACCAGTACGACCAACAATACCAACCTTTTGATTTGGTTCTACGTCGAAGGATACATTCTTGATAACTCTTGGTAATTCTGGGGCATATCTCAAAGAAACATCCTTCACACTGATACGACCAGCTTCTGGCCAAGAAGCCACTGGTTCTGTTTCAGGAATTTCATAAGGAGCTTCTTGTTCAACTTCAAGGTATTCTTGTAATCTTTCAAAAGAGTTCATATTCATCTCAATGTTAGCATAAAGACGGACAATCCATAAGGCAGACTCAGAAAAGGCAATTGCGTAAGACAAAGACAAACCAGCCAAACCTGCGTCAATCTTTCCAACCGATAATAAAACAAAAATACTTGCAAATAACATGACAAGAGATCCAACCGCATCAATTCTAAATGACAACCATCTATTAGCAACCCATAAGTAAAAGAATGGACGGTTGTTGTTATCAATTGCTTGAATGTTTTGTTTCATAAATCTACTTTCGATACCGTAAGCTCTGATAGTGGCTACCCCATTCAATGATTCCGAGAAATGTTGATGAATTGGAGATTTAGTAATCGATTCGTATCTCTTCAATTCACGAGAAAGTGAAATGTAGAAATAGCCAACTAAGTAATACAAGAAGGAAACAACAAACGCGAAAATCAAAAAGCCAGGAGTAATAAATGTAATTAAAATTAAAGTGGAGACACATTGAACAAGACAGATAAAAGCACCTTCTGCAAATGGAGTCAATTCTTGATCAACAGCCTCAATATCTTTTGAGAAACGATTCATAATTCTTCCAAGTGGAGTCTTATCGAAGAAACGCAATTTAGCCATCAAAATTCTTGTTAAAACATCTTTAAAGATCTGGTTAGAAGCTTTAATACCAGCAAAGTAGGTAAGGAAAACTCTAAAAGAAGCAGTAACAGCGTAGAAAAGACCAATAGCACCATATACACCAATGTAGTAAAGTGGACCATGTTTAGCTTTGAAGTTGTTAACAGTTTCCACAGATGAAGTTACTAAACTCACCACACCAGTATAGGTACGAGTGAGTCCTGCGTATATAGAAGGATCAATTACGGATCCAACACTAGAGGCAGCCAATTTTTGTAAGAGAATAGATGAATTTGATTCACTATTGAGCGACCAGGTTCTCAACCAGTATGATTGAAGCATAAAGACACCTTGCGAGAGAGCAAACACAGAAATGATAACAAACCACATCAGGAAGCCACCGAAATACTTTGCATAACCAGTATAAACACTTAAATCGACAACTCCTTCTGCTTTGCCTTCTTCTTCAACCAATTTACCATCGTGCTTCTTCTTTTTATCTTCTTCTTCATCATTATCCTTACTAAGAGCTTTCAACTTGGTTTCGATCGCAGCAGCTTTAGATTTAAGTTCCGCATTCTTATCATCCAAAGATTGAAGATTAGAAGAAGATGCATTACGAGAACTAATAACCGATGACTTAACTAAGTCGTCATCACCTAAGTCTCCAGAAGCTAACAAGACATCTGGAGTACCTTGATTTTTAACACGTCCGTTGTCCATAACAACGATCCAAGCAGCATTTTGCACAGTTAAAGCTACATTGTGGGAAACTAAAATACAAGTTCTACCTGTCATTAAAGGTCCACTAACGCAGTTTTCGTAGATCCATAAAGCAGTATGAGAATCAACAGCAGATAAACAATCATCTAATAAAACATGTTTAGAATTTGAGTACAAAGCTCTAGCCAAAGAAACTCTTTGTTTTTGACCACCAGATAAAGTGATACCCTTTTCACCAATTTCAGTAGCATCTCCAGCACTTAAAATTTCTAAATCTCTGCTTAACCCACAGGCTTCAATAACCCTTTTGTAACGATCTTCGTTCAATGTAGAACCAAAAATAATATTGTTTTTAATAGTGTCATTCAATAACCATGGAGCTTGCGAACAGTATGCAACGGATTCGGTTAAACCAGTTTGTGGGTCAACAACTAATTCATCACGAGGGATAATACCTGGCAAAAACACTTTACCAGTAATTAATTCCATTTCACCTAACAATGCCAACAATAAGGAGGTCTTACCAGCACCAGTTGGACCGATAATAACGTTTAATTTACCAAGTTTAAAGTCGATGGATAAGTCACGTAATTTGAACTCATTTTCAACGGAAGAATTCCAAGTAAAGGAAGCATTTTCAAACCCAATTTCCGGCGAATTTGGACCTCTAACATGGTCTAATTGTTCGTATTTACTTGTTTCTTCTTCATCCAAAAATCTTGAAACTCTATCAAGAGAAACTTTACATTGAATGACAAAAGCTGTCATTTCGGACAATTGGTCTAATGGAGATCTTAACAAGGTGAACAAGGATAACGCAGTAAAAGCGATTGGTGCAGTCAATACATTACCCTCAACCACAGTATAGCAATAGAATGATACTAAGGTGACTAAAGTTGGCGAAATAAACCAAATGAAAGCACCTACACACCAGGAAATTGTTCTGATTTTAAGTTCATGTAATTCTGCTGTTCTAAATTGCATTACATTTTCAAAGAACTTTTCTTCCCAAGCAAAAAATTTGATAATTCTAATAGCTTGGATTGTTTCATTCAATTTTTGGATTCTTTTGTCAGTGATTTCCAACATTTTCTCTTGAATTGTAGCTTGATAAGTTGAAATTTTATAATTGAGTGGTAACAAAGCAACAATTGCAAGAGAACCTACTAAGGCACTCCAACCAATTATACTATATAACAAACCAATACAAATAATAATCATAAGAATAGAACCAACGAAGAAATGCAAATAGCCACAAACTTCTGACACTTTGAATGCATCAATTGCCATTAAATTTATGATTGCTCCTAATTCGGCGGTCTTTTTACTTGAACTTTCAGAATCATTGGAACTGTCATCATTATCATCCTTGTCCTTATTCTCTTCGTTATCTTCATCATCGTTTTCTGTAGTGGCTACAGTGATACGTCTTCTAAGAGCTTTAGCATACACTTCACCAATAATAATTGCTTTCATCCTTAAACAGACCCTTCTCCCTAAGAATAAAGAACAACCTGAAAAAATTGAGTCGATAATTTTTAAAAGTGGCATCATGAACACAAACGTCCAAGCTAAAGATTTTGGATTATTAATTGGATCATCTACATATTCCAAAATTCTTTTCAACAACATTGAAGGGGCGAAAACAATAAACGATTCCAATATAGCCCAGAAAGCTTGCAAAGCAAACAAATATTGAAAGTTAGCAAAAATTCTAATAGAAAATGATTTAAAAGCGGTGAAGC
Source organism: Suzukiozyma fluviatilis (assembly GCA_030560825.1). Taxonomy (NCBI): domain Eukaryota; kingdom Fungi; phylum Ascomycota; class Pichiomycetes; order Serinales; family Debaryomycetaceae; genus Suzukiozyma; species Suzukiozyma fluviatilis. Next base: position 8,112 of record JAKTVZ010000031.1, on the reverse strand, counting down.
CTTCGAAAGCCTTCAATACATTTAAAGCATAATCGTCTTTTGCTAAGGCCCAGATATCTTCCTTTTTCAAAGGTGAATTGGCTGCTAACCACACTAAGGGATCGATCCAACTATAAGTAATAAATGCGAGCACGGAAGATACACTTTCTGGCGAAGGTTTTGCGCCGTCGCTAGGAACATATACTTCTGCAGGCTTATCCCCGACGTTTGAAGTGAAATTCAAGGTAACTAAAATGAAGGAAATGACAGACTCTATCAAGTAGTAATCAAATACCAAGGAAGGTAACTTATTGTGTTTAATCAAAGCAGATCTGAAAAGTAATAAATTGGGGAACACATTGAAGAAGTAAATAGTTGTACAATGGGCCCAAAGACTAGGCAATCTGATATAAACTCTGTTGATGTTTATGATTCTGATGGTGGTAAGGATGAACATATAACTCCAAAATAACACTTTTATTAAAGGGATAGGGAAGTCAAAGTAAGTGGATAATTGCGGCACAAAGAACAAGGAAATTGCTGCTGATAACATGGCGATGACAAGGACATATTCAAACAAGATTCTTGCCTTATCCCACTTACCCTTGAAGACTTGAACGATGGTACCATGTGGAGTACCATCAGCCAAGGTGTCTGGCAAATTAGCCAAATCAAAATGGCGTTCTTTCAATGAGATATGAGGAGGTTCATTATTGATGGACGCGTATGAATCTACAGAAGCCAACAAAGGCTGGGTCTCCGCGAGCTTGATACCGCCACGTCGATGCCGCCAACTCTGATAAGACTTGAATAATAGTATAAAAACTGATATCGATGCAATTATGACGGGAGGATATGTATCCAACACTACTCGCCCACACTTAGTTACATCGTCATAGTCCCATAGACCCTGACACCTAGTGCTATTAGTTTGTAGCATTATGAGAAAAGGAATAAATAAAATAAAATATAATAGAAAAGTTGCAGCACATAAAACGCCTACTTATCCTCCTTATATAACAAGCAAGAAATTTTCACTAATAAATTTTCGCAGTGTTACTAGGGTAAATAAGCAAGATATGCTTTGTAACAGGATAACAACGCAGTAGCTACAATGGGTAGTGGCCAGGTAAGTTTGGGTATGATAGCAGTAAATACAGGTATAGCTACAGCTAGATGTACTATGCTAACGATACGATACAGAAGTAACACTTAATGAGTCATATGAGACATTGAGAGAGGGAGTTAGTCCATGTTAATGCCGACATCGCATCGATAGTGCGTTGATAGTGCAGCTATTGTTCTATCATTTAGTAAGACACCTGCTGGCTAGACGGCACGAAATGCGCGAGGCAGACAAAGCCTAAATCTACAGCTAAGTAATCGCCCTGTCTACCAATGTGGAGGTAGAAGTGTTAGAGTGTGTCAAAATGTTATTTATGATAACATGTAGTGGTTTGTGTTTGGGACAATTTTTCTAGCTATCAATGATGATTATTCACAAAAATGTTATCTGATAGTTTTCGTTTTGTGGCGGCATTTTAAGCAGATTTGCTTATCGCCCCAATTTTTCAAATTTTCATAGGTAATTTTAATGATTGACGTTTTTTTCTTTGACATTCTCTACTATGGAATTTGGCCATCACTCTTTGAACTGCTTGTCGTGAATTGCTTGAATCTAGTATCGTATCAGTATTCGCTATTCGTCTTACTAATGCCTATTGTTGCAAAAGACTGCTATGCCCCTCTGCAAGACTGCATGTCTCCGCTAAAATGCTTTATTGGATTAGGCGAATCTCAGCAGATTTCGTGTTTAACCCATTACCTACATGTACTATTCAATCCATTTTCGGCCTTCTATATACAGATAGTAAGGTTCAGATTTGGATTTACCTGCGGAATTATCTCGAACGACCCTTGTGTATTGTTCTATTTTTCACTTATTAAGCTTTTAACTGCATCTGTATTCTCTTTTTTTTTTATATTGCATCGCTGCTAATTACGATAATAATTATCTATAGGTAACTTATATTACTAAATACCGCTTAAGAATTTGCTTCTATTTCTGTGATATTATTTCGATGAGTTTACTAAGCGGTTATGTGCTTGATAATATATTTTTCAACCCCCATAAAAACCCCTAAATTTACACGTAATTTTCCATGCAAAAGTATATATATTAAATCTAAGAAAAAAAGTATAAACTTCAACATGAATGGCTACTACACTTATCTAGTTATTTGTATAGTAGCCTCCTTTGCTAACTCGATTAATGAATCCAATTCACCACTGTTCTCGCACATACTGTAGAATAACGACTCTTTATTGGCAATCAATACGTAAGGATTATCGTATTCAACAACTTGTCCGGCGTCCATAACCAAGATCTTATCGTAATCAATAATTGTTCTTAATCTATGCGCGATAGTCAATATAGTAGAATTACTAAATTCTTGTCTGATTGTCTCTTGAATCATTGTGTCCGACTTGTAATCAATCGAACTGGTAGCTTCATCTAGAAGCATAACCTTTGGATTCTTTAATAAAGATCTGGCCAAACAAACCAATTGTCTTTCACCTTGGGACAAATTACCACCACCTTCAGCAATTGCTGAATCTAAATTCAAGAACTTGTTTTGATTTTCATCATCACTATTGCTTGCTGCAGCAACTGGATTTTCAGATGTGAGTAACTCATCAGCACCAATTAAGTTGACTCTTCTTAACGCTTCAAAAATCGATGAATCGCTGTATTGTTCAGATGGGTCCAAATTGGATCTAATTGTACCAGTGAACAATGTTGGATCTTGAGGAATAATGGTAATAGCTTGACGTAAGTTTTTCAAACCAATCTTAGTGATATCAATCCCATCAATATGGATAGATCCGGTTTCAGGATCCAAGAATCTAAACAATGCTGTAATGATAGTAGATTTACCTGCACCAGTACGGCCAACAATACCAACCTTTTGATTTGGTTCTACATCGAAGGATACATTCTTGATAACTCTTGGTAATTCTGGAGCATATCTCAAAGAAACGTTTTTCACGCTGATGCGACCAGCCTCTGGCCAAGAAGCAACAGGTTCTGTTTCAGGAATTTCATAAGGAGCTTCTTGTTCAACTTCAAGGTATTCTTGTAACCTTTCAAAAGAGTTCATATTCATTTCCACAGTAACATAAAGTCGAAGGAACCAAATTGCAGATTCGGAAAAGGCAATGGCGTAAGACAAAGATATACCTGCCAAACCAGCATCAATATTCCCCACAGATAATAATATAAATATGCCTGCAAAAAACAGAACTAGTGATCCACATAAATCCATTCTGAAATTGCACCATCTATTAGCAACCCATAAATAAAAGAATGGACGGTTGTTGTTATCAATTGCTTCAATGTTTTGTTTCATAAATCTACTTTCAATACCGTAAGCTCTGATAGTGGCTACCCCATTCAATGACTCCGAGAAATGTTGATGAATTGGAGATTTTGTAATTGATTCGAATCTCTTCAATTCACGAGAAAGTGAGATGTAGAAATAGGAAATCGCATAATATAATATGCAACAGATACTTGCAAAAATCAAGAAACCAGGAGTAATAAAAGTAATTAAAACCAACGTAGTAATACATTGAATCAAATTTATAAATGCACCTTCAGCATACGAAATCAATTCTTCATCAACGGCTTCAATATCTTTAGAGAAACGGTTCATGATTCTTCCTACTGGGGTCCTATCGAAGAAGCGCACTTTAGCCTTCAAAATTCGTGTTAAGACATCTTGGAAGATTCGATCAGCTGCATTAACACCATAAGAAAACGTCACCCATATCCGATACGAAGCTGCTATCGCATAAAATAAACCAATGATACCATAAATATAAATATAGTAGAGCTGTCCGTGTTTCTCTTCAAGCTGATCGACCTTTACTGAAGAAGTAATCAAATGAAATATACCCGAAATTTGACTAGACACAAATCCTGACCGTGCACTTATTGACGATAACTGCTGGAAGAAAATATTATCGCTTTCACTACTGACGGACCAAATTTTCAACCAATACGTCTGAATCATATAAGCTCCTTGGGAAAGAGCAAATAACGAAATAGTTACAAACCATGGTAAGAAGCCACCAAAGTATTTTGCGTAACCAGTATAGACACTTAAGTCGACCACTCCTTCTGCTTTGCCTTCTTCGTCAACCAATTTACCATCGTGCTTCTTCGTTTTATCTTCTCCCTCACTATCCTTACTGAGTACTTTTAAATTAGTTTCAATTTCAGCCGTGTTAGTTTTAAGTTCCGCATTCTTATCGTCCAAAGATTGAAGATTAGAAGTAGATGCATCACGAGAACTAATAACCGATGACTTAACTAAGTCGTCATCACCTAAGTCTCCAGAAGCTAACAAGACATCTGGAGTACCTTGATTTTTAACACGTCCGTTGTCCATAACAACGATCCAAGCTGCATTTTGTACAGTTAAAGCGACATTGTGGGAGACTAAAATACAAGTTCTACCTGTCATCAATGGCCCACTAACGCAGTTTTCGTAGATCCATAAAGCAGTATGAGAATCGACAGCAGATAAACAATCATCTAATAAAACATGTTTAGAATTTGAATACAAAGCTCTAGCCAAAGAAACTCTTTGCTTTTGACCACCAGATAAAGTGATACCTTTTTCACCAATTTCAGTAGCATCACCAGCACTTAAAATTTCTAAATCTCTGCTTAATCCACAGGCTTCAATAACCCTTTTGTAACGATCTTCGTTCAAAGTAGAACCAAAAATAATATTGTTTTTAATAGTGTCATTCAATAACCAAGGAGCTTGCGAACAGTATGCAACGGATTCGGTTAAACCAGTTTGTGGGTCAATAACCAATTCATCACGAGGGATAATACCTGGCAAAAATACTTTACCAGTAATTAATTCCATTTCACCTAACAACGCCATTAATAAGGAAGTCTTACCAGTACCAGTTGGACCGATAATAACGTTTAATTTACCAACTTTAAAGTCGATAGATAATTCACGTAATTTGAACTCATTTTCAACGGAAGAATTCCAAGTAAAGGAGGCATTTTCAAACCCAATTTCCGGAGAATTTGGACCTCTAACATGGTCTAATTGTTCGTATTTACTGGTTTCTTCTTCATCCAAAAATCTTGCAACTCTATCAAGAGAAACTTTACATTGAATGACAAAGGAAGACATTTCAGAAAATTGATCTAAAGGGATTCTTAATAATGAAAATAAGGATAACGCAGTGAATGCAATTGGGGCAGTTAAAACTTTACCCTCAATTACGGTATAGCAATAGAATGAAAGTAAAGTGACTAAAGTTGGAGAAATGAACCAAATAAAGGCCGCAACAGTCCAAGAAAGAAAATATGCTTTGAGGTGATTGAGTTCTTCTTTTCTAAATTTCATTACGCTTGCAAAAGAATTATCTTCCCAAGCAAAAAATTTGATAAACCTAATAGCTTGTATCGTTTCATTTAACTTTTGAATTCTCTTATCAGTATACTTCAACTTATCTTCTTGTACTCGACCTTGATATGCGTACATTTTAAAATTGACAAACATCATTGCAACGAGAACCAAAGAACCAACACAAGAACTCCATCCGAGTAAACCATACAATAAGAAAACAGAAATGATAAGCATAATTATCGATGTAACGAAGAAGTGTAAATAAGCACATCCCTCTGATATCTTAAAAGCGTCGATTGCCATTAAGTTAATAATCTCTCCTAGTTCGGCAGTGTTTGTACTTGATTGTGAATCTTCTACTGAGCTATCCGTTTTCGTATTGGTATTATCTTTGTCTTCTTTATCGTCAACTGATGTGTAGGTGATATTTCTTCTTAGTGCTTTAGCATAGACTTCTCCAATAATAACTGATCTCATTCTTAAAGAAATTCTTCTGCCTATAAATAGCGACCTCGATTCCACAATTGCTTCCATCAACTTACAGACGGGCATCATAAGTACAAAAGTCCACGCCAAAGACTTTGGATAACTGATAGGATCTTTAACGTATTCTAGAATCTCTTTTAACATTATAGATGGAATAAATATTAACAGGGATTCAAAGATTGACCAAAAGAATTGATAGGCAAAAAGCTCTTTAAAATTAGCAAACAATCTAACTGAAAATGATGTAAAGGATGTGAAATCCTGGAAACCTTTCAAAATATTAAGAGCATAATCATCTTGTATCAAGCCCCATATATCTTGCTTTTGCAAAACTTTATGGTTGGCTGTCCAGACAAGTGGATCAAACCAGGAAAAGCTAATATAAGAAAAAATTGAACAATTAAGTTCTGGAGAAGGGACAGGATTATCATTAGGTACATAAATCGTTACTGGTTTATCGCCCACCGTTGCCGAAAAATTGAGTAATACCAAAATTACTGATATGGTTGTTTCACCTAGATAGAATTCGAAAACCAAAGGATTTAGTTTATCATGCTTAATCAATGCTGATCTGAAAAGTAATGCAATAGGAACCAAATTTAAAAGATATATGGTAGTGCAATGAGCCCAAAGATTAGGCTGTTCTATATTAGCATTGCTATTATTGAGTATTCTGACAGTGTTAAGAACAAATAAATAACCCCAGAAAAGAGATTTAGTAAATGCAACAGAGAAAGGAAAATATGACAATAATTGGGGAACAAAATGCAAGGAAATTGAGAAACAAAACATGACGAAAACAAGCATATACTCTACGGCAATTCTTGCTGTATCTGCACTGCTTCTCACAACTTGTTGCAATGAACCGTGAGGAGTGCCATCGGGTAAAGTATCTGGCAATTGCTTTAAGTCGAAGTGCCTATCTTTCAAACTGGCATTTTTACGTTTTGAGGCGATAGAACCGTAGTCATTATCATCAGATAGCAAAGGACGTGATTCCAAACTAGAATTACCGGATTTACTTCGAAACCGCCAATTTCGCCAAAAGTGATAAGCTAGAAACACAATTGAAGTAGCTGCAAATATTATAGGAGGGTATATTTGCACGATATATATGCCACACTTTGTAAGATCATCATAGCTCCATAGGCTATCACAAGTATTGTTGTTATTCAGCATAAGTAAACTATAATATAGTAGAATGATAAAATGAAAATTTAAAAGTTCTTTACATCTGCAAATTCTCAACTACATATATATGCAAAGTGAAATGGTTGCAAAAACCTCCAAACATACGGCCCTCGTAAAACCCCTTAATTTGCAATATTTTTACTGCTCTAATGTGAAGATGAGTCACCAAGTAAACATGAATCAAGGTTCCGCGGAGATAAACATGGTTGCTTGGAAATAGTCACAGTTTGATAAAGACAATATCAAAACCACTTTTGCAGAAATAAAACCCACAGCCACAAACACGTTGCTGAATACCTTCTTTTCGAAAAATGTTAAAGAAAGAAAAGTGTTTGTGTTTGCAGCACTTTTAAATTCGCTGCAAAAAATAGTCCAGATATATGCACGACAATATTTATTTATAGCCATGCAAATCAATATCAAAGAAACCAATACCGTACCAGAGAAAAGAATATCTTACTAATACAGCCGTAGTATACGAACAGAAGTTTGCGAGAAATAAAAATGAAAAGGGGAGTGAATTATGACTGTTTCTCCATACAAAATGAGTAAATGCTATTATTTGCCTGTAGTCATTGTTCAATAGTCAATACAGCAACCTATAGCATGCAATTCCCCTCTCATAGAGCCCAAGGCAGCTCTGAGTAATGCTAGAGCATATCCGTTTCAGGGAATACTGAGAAAAACTCCCTTGCAGTTGCATCTTCTTGGCGCAAGATGAAAATTTTCACTTTTTGCAGCCATTTATGTTAGCAAGGCCGCTACATGTGCCAGATATTTTCTGTTCTACAGTTAGTTTATCATACGGTATGTATTAGTAATGCACAAATATAAACAATAAATGCAAATCAAAGGGTTGAAAGTCTTTTATTTATATATTAAAAATGTTTAAAGTTACATAGAAAAATAGATAATAAGCATTATTAATTGATCTAATCTTGAGTTTTTTGAGTACCACGTAATAAACCGGTTCTTCTAGCAGCAATTAAACCAGCCTTTTGACCGGCAACAGCAC
>JAKTVZ010000030.1:0-106991 GCA_030560825.1 Suzukiozyma fluviatilis | reverse complement strand
GCTAGAATTACCGCTTGTCGCGTGGTAGACCGGGGTTCAATTCCCCGTCGCGGAGCTTTCTCAGCGCAAATGGTTTAGTGGTAAAATCCAACGTTGCCATCGTTGGGCCCCCGGTTCGATTCCGGGTTTGCGCATTTTTTTCGCTGCATAATCTTCTTCCAGTATAAAATTAATCTCCAACTTTTTTCTTTTTGATTCCTCCACCAATTATCATGACAGGTATGTTTTTGATCCATAAATCGCATAGAACCCTACTAACGACGCAGGAAAATCAGACAGGGAGCCTAATTCCAATTCAAAGCTCAATTCTGATGCCAATACTTCAAAAGATAGCTCTATGACAAGCACCAACCCCACCAATTCTACTTCAAACCCCACTAGAAGCTCAGTATCTCACCATCACAACACTCACACACAAACTGTACATCGCCAATCTTCTAACTCGCAAACTACACATTCTCAGACCCATTCTACAGCTAATGGCACAAGTTCCAATTCTAATGATAAACGTCAAGTTAAAAACAGATTTGGCTGGGTCCGTAGATTAATGCAAAACAGACAGAACGGAGTCCCCCCAATGCAGCAGAACAATTTGGGCCACAGAAACCAAGTACCTACCTTTCAAAATACTCCAAATACGGCCAAAAAAGAGTCTGCAAAGACCAGTGTAAATAACACCAATAACAGCCCCGATACCGACGAAATGTCGTTAATGTCAAACAGCACCACCGACAATGTGTCGACGATTCCGTTGAAGTCGATCGTATCGTTTCAGTCGACCAAATCTCCATCGATAATAAGCGACCCGCACGAACAGTCGAGCCTCAATACTTCTACTGCAGAGACCTCAATTGCTCCCAGCGCTGTCCAATCGACAGCTCAGTCCATGGCCCAGTCCACAGCCCATTATCAGTTCCTTCAGCACCCTCCAGACGAAGATAACGACAGTGTAGTGACTCTAGCATCTTCTTCAAGAAGAATTAGAAGAAGAAGTATCGACACCAATTGCTCCACCACAGGCATAGCACCTGCCTCCATAATGGAGCGGTTGACGGTACATCCAACAACGGCTAATGGCTCTTCCTACGCCGTCAGTATCCGAACTAACGAAAGGGCTTCGCAAATCGATTACGATGCGACTGATCTACAGAGTTCAGCACGAAGCTTGGACCAGAAAAGTGTAGACCAAAAGAGCGTGGACCAGAAGAGCTTTGTTCGGAGCGAAGACTCGAAGGAAGAGGGCCATACAAAGTAGCAGGAAGAGATCTACGATGAATTAAGAGTCGCAACTGGTGAAACGTTTATTTCAGGCAATTTTTGTCCTTTTTAGCTGAAGACTTACTGAGAGATAGCCAGGGAGCCCAATGTTGTACTAGAGAAGTTTGGGCTCTTCTGCGGCTCTATAACGTGAACTAGAGGTGAATTGGTTCTCTGATGAGTGAGTGCTTAATGCGACATTTTTAACCCTTTATTGGCTCTAAAGGGCCAATTACAGCCAAATAGAACTCTGAGTGTCTAGCCTTGATACAGGCCAATATCTACCATTCTAAAGACTCAAATACTGATTCTTCTTCTGATGAGTCATTGCGAGCATAGCCTACGAAGAATAACACTGAAATCGTACTCAGAAACCCCAAAAAAACATATGCTAACAAAAAAAAAGCACAATAATCACATTGAAACACCCTACATAACCCATACGAATGATACTGGCCCCTATAGGCTCCATAATATGAACTTTGCTACCTTCAAAAAAATAAAAAACGAAAAATATCCAAAACTGCCGGGAATTTTGCCCTGAAAACGCCCACACCACATAAACCACACCATATCTACCGCATAGACAAGTTTCAGCACATAGAACTCTCTACAAGGCCTCTAAAAGTCGAAATCATTTTTCCGCACCAATTTGTTATCTTCTTGCAGGATGCGATCTATAGCAAACAAATGTAAACACTGAGAAAAAAGCCGTTGTAAATTTATTCTTTTCTTTCAACTCCTCCATCAAAGCAATACATAGACATCTTTTGCCTGTGATTTCACCTCCATCACCGGCAAACACACCTCTACCACTACTGCGACTATCATGGGTGCATTCTCAGACAGTTGCATCGAAGGTGATGTCTATATTCAGCGTCTAGCAACTTACATCAGACGGAACGAAGAGGCTCTCGCCAATGGCTTGCTAGGATTCAGCAGAAACCGTTCTACCGTCAAGTCGATTCGAATCAACTTCACTCTCCACCATTTATATTTCATAATTGATCGTTTGGATACCTCTTCTTTAGGTGTAGACATAGGTCCATTGAACATCAAAATGGATAACCCAAACCACGAGCCTACCTTCATAAGTTTCTTGGCCAATAATGCTCGTTCCAAACACTTCGATAGCGAGACCCGAAGCATCAGTTCCATCAATTCCGTCAAGTCCATCGTATCTTCTGCCTCGATATACTTGCGGTCGTTTAACTTCTCCAAAGACCCCAAGATCGTACTAAAAGACTTGAAGTACCTCTACTCATCCTTCACTAAGATCCCATGTTTAGTTTTGACACCCAAGACCAAAATTGGCTCGATTTTGTCGTACGAAGAGTATCCGTGTGATACGGCAGTACCACTCAAAATGTTCAAGAATTTGCAAGTTTTAGAGTTGAGTTCGTACGAGCCGAACGAGATCGTGGGCTGGCACCACTTGGCGGAGCAATTGCGTATTTTGATTATTCGAAATGCCAAATTGTCCGACTTGGCCGAATTATTATTCAACCTTGTAGTAGACGATGAATCAGGAAGATCGCTGTTTAATATCCACAAAAGAAAAAACGACTTCTTAGAGAACAATACCTTCGGTTATGACGTAGATGAGCTTGGAACCAGACGAGACGTTGATGAATTCAGAAGATCTAGACACAAGGACATTGACGATGTGTTCAGAAGGGACACGTTTGAAGAGAGCAAACACTCAAAGGACGACAACGATACCCTTAAACCGCACGACGAATCACAGAAGAGATCGCGGTCAAATACTATCGGAGCGGGCTCCGATAACGTTTATGCTGTGAAAGATTACCAAAATTTGCCGGAATCAAAATGGTCACTTTTAAAGCAATTAACTGTCACCGAGACGTCTATTTCATCCATTGACAACTTCACATTCAAGCCATTATGTAATCTCGTTAAATTGAACTTGTCTTCTAATTTGTTGGAAGAAATCCCATCAGGAATCGATAAATTGCATTGTATCAAATACCTTAACTTTGCTGATAATTACATCAAGAGCTTGGATAAATTACCGAAAAACTTGCATCATCTTACGACTTTGAATTTAAATAACAATAAATTGACCGATTTGCATGGGTTGCAAAATCTAATAGCCTTGGAAAAGATCGACTTAAGAAGAAACTTAATTGCTGAAACTACGAACTTGCGGCCCTTAGTGTTACTTTTCATCAAGTATGAGAAATTCAACAATGTTTACCTTGCAAATAACAAATTACCAAAGACTTACCGTACAGACTTGTTCAATTTGTTCAACGGTGTCAAATATAATAATACAGTTAAGATCGATGATAGTCGTCCCGGATATTTTGAACTGACTGCAATTCTTGATTCAGATGCAGCACTCAAGAACTTGGAGAAGTTTTTCATTAGCCAGTCAAGAAGATTGTCGGTATTGACCGTAGAAAACGCAGAAGGCAGTGACTTACCGGAATCGTTGGCCAATCTCAATCTACAAGAAGAAACCATATTTGAAAATCCTCCCACAAATATCGACGTTCTTCTTGGAATTAATAGTCCAAGCAAAGAGACAATCAAAGCTCCATCTAGCCCACTATCTAATAACCAAAATGTTTTGAATCAATCGGAAACACCAGCATACATTACAAAGTCCATTAGCACCTCCGGTACTAACTTTCAAAGCTCCACATCGATAAAGAAGAGTACCACATATAATACGGGAATTGACTCACAGACAGCACCAAATATAGTAACACAAGTACTGGTTACTGCTAGAATGAGTACTTGATCTGATAGATTTATCGCATATTGATACAAATTCGAACCAGTTGTTCGGACCCTTTAGACGATACAATTGCGTTAGAAATTTCCTTGAATGATTAATCACTTTCTCTAATCATATAGAATAGACTTGTTTGTCCCATTTCACCGATTATTTAGTTTTTGAAATCGCTTCTTAGTTCACAGTTCCATCTATGAGTTAAGGGAGTCTAGTTTACATTTCAGCGGTCAGTAAAGACCACTTTTGTCATATAAGTTTATGAGCAGTACTAATGTACTGTACTGTCTTGATATTTGATAATTACCTAGAGACTCTTAAATATAAAGATATAATTTCTAATGACTTTTCGTAGTGGCTCTAATTTTTTCGCAGCCAGTTGCAAAAATGGTTGCAAAATTCTTTAAGTTTTCTAATTTTTAAAACCAAGATACTTAGATATACAATATATTTATCTAGTGTTAGTAACATCTGAATCACTAGCTACAGTGAGTGACCTTTAAATCTAAAATCTAAAATCCAAAAAGCAGTAAAGAAAGCGAATAATAGATAGATTCATCTATGGCAAATTTGAGCTTCAAGAGACTTGTAATAAAACTACGATAATTCAGATGAAAATTTCTACACGAAATTGCAGAATCACCATTATGGTTACTTGCAGATTAGGTTGTTCGTTTTAACTCCCAGGAATACTAACTTCCAGAAGAGATTACATTTTCAGAGGATTGATAAATAGGATTGATAAAGAGAAAACGAAAGAAACTAGGGTACTGATTCCAGGGCAAGGATTTGTGTAATACGACATTACAACTAGTTCTGAGCCAGGTCTCAATTCACTACTAGGTATATATGATACGTAATCTTGATATCGAACGAAGAAGTCTACAATAGAATACCGACAATTGTGAGCTTATAATCTCAAGAAAGATACAACAATTAGATAATCTTGACCATTCCAAGTACCTAACTGCTATAAAACTCCAATGAACCACACAAAATACGTCTGGATGCCATCATTTCATCTTTAATAGTCCAATTTGGATGCAAAATCCTAAAAATCATGTAAAACAAGCGCAAAAAATGGGATAGAAATCCAGTTTTCAGCACACAGATCCACCAACAACAAACAAAGTCGCTGGACCCTCTAAAGGGCCCAAAAAACTCCATTTCGGTGCTTTCACCATCTATCAAAATTCTTGGTGAATTTTTCACTTAAAAGATAAATTTTGTTAGCGCGACTTGATTTCATAAAAACAGTAAACACCACCAGAGCACCACCACTAACAAAGGCAATGAACAGCTTAAGTGAGCGGTACGAACAGTACAAACGAACCAAAGATACCAGTAATGGAATTGGGTTGAATAGTAGCTTGAAAAACAGCTTCAATAACAGTAAAACAACCGATTTCGGGGTTTCAACCGATATAAACATGGAAGATCAGTACCAAACCAAGCCAATGATGAGTGATTTCTTAAGCAAATCGCAAGAAAAGTTCAGCTACGATGATATTGAACCCATTGGCACCTCTAGTTACAAACCACAGCTGTTTAATTCCTATAGCAATAGGTACAATATGGACTACTCTCCAGCATTTAAGAGTCGTTATGACGAATCACCCATAAAAGTTATGAAAAACACACCAATATCGCGACCCCAGAAGCTCTACAAGTCCACTAGTGACTACAGACCGCTGCAATTAAGCAAAATAAAGAAGAAACCTACGAAGAAATCGGGTTATTTTTCTACACTACGACAATTTTTGCTAGGATCAAAAGATCAGGAGAAGAAGACCGTCAGTTTTAATGATAATTTGCGTTACAGTAGGATAAACTCGCTTACAGACTCCCCTTTATTACAAGACGATATTGTCGATGAGACTGTTGAGAAGAACAAGTACTTGCAACAAGAGTTAGACAGACAAAAAGCATTGAAAAACGACGATACCATCGCCAGACTTCGAAAGGAATTGGAGCAGGAACGTATCGAAAAACAGAAGCTTTCTAACAGCTATTCTCTTGAGTTAAAGGAGTTACAAGACGACCATTTGCGAAGGATCAAGAACTTGAACGAGACGATTGAAGAGATACAACACGAGGCCCGTAGAGAAATACGCAGACAGCAAGAGCTGTTTGACGAACAAACTTCACGCAAATACCAGGAGATCTTGGTTGAGAAACAAAACTTGTTACGAGACATAGAATCCAAGAGAAATCTCTTACAACATGACCGCGATCAGCTAGAAACGCTCCAAAAGCAAATTAATGCCAAGCAAAGAAGAGCAGATTCGTTATCTGATGAATTGAATCGTCGAGAGCAACAGCTAGAGGTGAAACAAGCAGATATTAACAGTAAAGAAAGACATGTCGAAAAGAAATTGCAAGAATTGCAGGCACAAGAGCAAGAATACGCCGAACGAAGCAACGAGCTAACACTAAGAAAGAGAATGTACCATCTCTACGAAGAGTATATCAAAAAATCGTGCGAATTACAGCTACAATTGTCAGTAATTGAAAGCGATATAGTGAAGAACCGAGAGCAATTTTTGCAACTTGGCGGGCGTAATTTCGAGTTATCTGTTCTTGAAGTGGAGAAGAGTGTATTTCAGAAGCTAAGAGCCATGATTACCAACGAATTGGAGGTAATTTCGAACGACGATACAAGTATTTCCTACATTGAAAAACAACAAGAATTCTACGAAGATTTATACCAAAGCATGGAAGAGAAAAAGGCTACGAAAACGAACAAGCTTCAACAAATGGAAACCAGACTTGCTTTGATAGCCGATACCGCTAGCGACGAGGCCAAATTGCTCTGCAAACAACGGCACCGTCACCTCAAAGATCTCGAGCAAGTGTACAAAATATTCCACGATTTCCACCAACTTCTCCAACTTTTCAAGATCAAACTCCTCCTCTACAACAAGCCCGGCTCCAACAAGCTATTCCACGAAATTAAACACGAAATTGATGTGGTTGACAAAAGTTGGAATTTTCAGTGAAAAATTTATGGCATATACTAAATTTTTCAGTGCGCGTTACTTCAAATACAATAAATCAAAACATTACACTGTGGTCAATTATGGATAGTGGCAGCTCATTACCGATCAAACTACTGCCGTCGAACTTACGGCCGCTAGCCTACCGAGTTTTGTCGAAAAAACACGGTTTAAATATCAAAACCGATGCGTTGGTGCTATTAACAAATGTCGTTAGTTTTAAGTTTGGTTCTGAATGGAAAGGCGTGAAATCACAGCAATTTCTTGAAGACATTGCGAAACTTTGGAAGGGAGAAGACCGTGGTCTCTTTATTGACGGCGATGGGTTGAAACAGGTGCTTAAAGTGCTTGAAAATTCCGCTGTAAAGCCCAAAACTGACCTTGCGCAACGCTCAGACACAATTATCGACGAGATAGATAACGACGACGAGTCGGCAATTGACTGGCAAGACTATTTCCGAGTCATAAACCCTCCAGACCAACCACATTACAAGTTTGACAGACACACCAAGCAGTTCACTATTCAACAGGTTAAAAACGGCTTACTAGAAAAGCTAGGAAACAATTTGAAATCGTCCATCCAATTGTACAGCGATCGCTACTATCTAATAATGGATAGACTTTCGCGGAATGAAAACTTTCAGAAATCGTCCTTTTCATCCATTTCCTCCATCACAAACTCATTGAATAACAAGACCATATCGAACGAAATCACGCTAATCAAAAACTTGCTAGGAAGAGATGGCCAGAAATTCATTTTGTTTGGCTTATTATCGAAAAACGCCAACGGGGACTATATGCTTGAAGATTGTACCGATAACGTGGAGTTAGACTTGTCGCAAACCTTCAAAACTGAAGGTTCCTACTATTGTTTGGGGATGTTTGTCATTGTAGAGGGGATTTATTCTGCTTCTGGTGGTTCAAATAACAAGTCTAGTCGATATATGGGTGGATGTTTCCATGTGAGTAATATAGGACACCCGCCAGCGGAGAAACGGGATATAAGTGTGGAAAATTACGGAAATGTTGATTTCTTGGGTATAAACAAAGAACTAGATAATTCGTCGGGTCTTGAAAAGACTTTGAGAATGCCTAAACAGTTAAAGAAGAAGTTAATAGCACTAGAAAAGACCTTAGTAGACCACAAATTCATTATGCTCGGATCTGATTGTTTTTTGGATGATCACAGAACAGTTAGTGGACTAAAAAAGTTATTCAAAACAATTGAACTTCAGTTACAGGATGAAAGCGAATCAGTGATCCCTGTGAGTCCCCCATTGGCTATAGTTCTAACCGGTTCATTTTCCTCCAAACCATTAATTCCAACGTCTAAATCTACATCAACTATATCACATTCTGAAGAATATAAGAGCAATTTTGATAACTTGGCCAATATTCTCAGCAAGTTTCCACATATCCTCAAATCATGCAAATTTATATTAGTACCGGGCAAAAATGACCCGTGGCAATCTACCTATTCGTTAGGAGGTAGTCACTTAAATATAGTTCCAGGACGACCAGTTCCGCAACTATTTGTTTCGCGATTGGAGAGATTATTGCCCAAGGGGCATTTAGTGCTTGGATGGAACCCTACTAGAATCAATTATTTATCACAAGAGATTGTAATAATCAAGGATGAGTTCATAAACAAGTTTAAACGAAATGACATCATATTTGCTAACGATATTGAAATGGAACAAAAATTGATTGAAGAAGAAACAAAGCAGACAGAAGATGAAAGAATCAACGATATAGTCAATAGGAACGCTAATTCGGTACATGTATCAACCAAAGTCAAACAGGCAAGAAAGATCGTCAAGACCTTGCTCGATCAAGGAAATTTGCAGCCATTTTTACCTAGCTCCAAACTTATTGATTCGCACTACGATTACATCTTACGGTTGGAACCATTGCCCAATATCGTTGTGTTGAACGATACCAGCTTTGAGAACTTTGAAGTGAGCTACAATAACTGCAAAGTGATCAATATCACCGCACTTTCAAGTAAGAATTCCAGAAAATTGAACTACTTGGAGTATTACCCCAGCAACAAACGATTTGAGTTTAGAGAATTATTCTATTAGTCTTAAATCCACTTAATCACATACTTATTATAGTCACCGTCGTCGTAGTCGTAGCTGTAGCCAGCACCAACATCAATCCACTCTGACTGGAGTATTCGGCGCTACCATATACACCGAGCATAAATACATTTTATCTTTTTGATTAAAGTTGCAAAGAAACCAACAGAGTCCAATTGTCTGAAATGGCGGAAAAGAACCCAAAAAACGAGGAGACGATTCCTTTCTACAAGGAGAAGCACATCCAATACATTTTGGAGCAAGATTCACACCGATCGTACGAGTATTGGTTAAGTGAGCATTTGCGTATGAATGGGTTATACTGGGGTATAACTGCTCTTGCCACAATGAAGGAAATTGACAGACTACCGCAGAACGGAGTTACCGAATTCGTTCTAAGCTGCTGGGACGACAAAAACGGCGGTTTTGGAGCATTTCCTCGCCATGATGCCCATATTTTATCTACTTTATCAGCCTTACAAGTACTAAAACTATACGATAACGACTTAATATTGATCAAGGATAAGCGGCCACAATTGCTTGCGTTTATCAAAGGATTACAGTTGCCAGATGGTAGCTTTCAGGGTGATAAATTCGGCGAAATAGACACAAGATTTGTCTACACCGCCATATCTTCTCTTTCTATATTGGACGAGTTGACGAAGGAGATTGTAGAACCAGCTGTAGAGTACGTGATGAGGTGCCAGAACTTTGACGGCTCGTTTGGTATGGTTCCAGGCAGTGAAAGCCATGCGGCACAGGTGTTTACTTGTGTAGGAGCATTAGCTATAGCAGACAAGTTGCATTTGGTTGAAAACGATTCAAAGTTGACGAGCTGGTTAAGCGAACGTCAGGTATTGCCTAGCGGAGGATTCAATGGGAGACCTGAGAAATTGCCGGACGTGTGTTACAGTTGGTGGGTGCTTTCTTCGTTGGCTATTTTGGGCAAGAAACATTGGGTAGATTTAGACAAATTGGAGCATTTTATCTTAACTTGTCAGGATGCAGAGAATGGTGGTATCAGTGATCGACCAGATAACCAAACCGACATTTACCATACGTGTTTTGGGACTGCGGGCTTGAGTTTAATTGATCACGAAAAGTTCAATTTTGCTGAGATTGATCCTATCTATTGTATGCCACTTGCGGTAACAGCGAAGTTTAAGAAATGGAAATCATAGACATGTAAATATAAGTGGGCATTCTTTCATTACACCTTGTAGATTGGCTATACTAACCTAGATTTTTAGTAAAAGAAATGCTATCCTAGAAGCAGCGCTGTTTTCTTATCCACGTTGTAGCCAAATAATAGCTACACATTTTCTACTAGACTAGTTTGATTTAGCCTACGTTGGAATTTAAGTCTACTGGATTGAAACTGTTAGAAAGTTATTTATTATAGTACAAATTTAAATGCTATTATGCTACTCGTTCAAAAGAAAATCTATTGAATGGTGTGATTTTGATTTACTAGGATCACTAGCGGGCAAAGAGTTTTCCACACTCACGAGCCTTCTCCATCTGAATTGGCATGCGTTTGGTGTTCTGCCTTGGAAGAAGGACGATATTTCTTTCCAGCCCAATTTGTCAACCTGTTTCAATTTCCGCAACAATTTATCCTCTTTGGGACACCAAACTATTGATTGTTTGTATTTGCGACGAGGTTGAATGGGTATTATTTGATTTTGCACTACAGGGTTATATTGTATTTGAAGATATTCGGAAGGTTGGTCATAGTAATGTTGCTGAGGTGGAGGAGGTGGAGGTGGTGGATGAAACTGGTCGACATTTGCGTAATAGTAGTACTGATGGGGTATTATTGATTGAATTCCCGGTGCTTGGGCATGAACCATTTGAGTAGGTGAAGAAGGTGAAAGCCGCGAGAATAAAGGTGAGGTATTAGACATTTTGGACGAATAATCCAGGTCTATGCTAGGACTACGACCAGGAGTAGCATAACGATAGCTTCCAAAATGATAGCTTGGAACATGATAATTAGGGACTTGATAACTAGGGTTTTGATATGGAGTATTGTTAGTCATGGTGGAACAGTCCGAGGATTGCGAAGGATATGGGAACCTACTTTCCGTTATAGGAATTATATGGCAATTAGGATTGACAACTGGAGGAGAGGACCGAGTTGGAAAAAGTGAACTATTATAAGGCTGGCTAACTAATGACAGCATAAACGGGATTTTCAACGAGAACAGATGACACCTAGGTCAGAATACGGGTAATAGGAATATAGGTTATTTTTATCAATCCACGGATAACGATTATCGTGTTTGTGGAAATAGGATATCTATGGAGGGATAGGTTTGGAATGAAGAAATCTTGGAAGTTAAATAAACAAAAATAGTACGGAATACTTTGATTAGTTAGGAATTTAAATAGGACTATGTTTGCTATAAATATAAATTGCAAAATCTATTCCTAAATAATAAATGAGCCCTAAACGAACTTGTCAAGTAAAATAAAATTTAAGCCCACTTTTTAAAAATTGATAAACTATTAGCGGAATAGGATTTTTCTCGTCGTAGAAAGCCGAGAAGAGACAGAAATAGAACAAGCAATCAGTATACTAATAATACTAGCCACACGCAACTAACATGATAACAAGTACGACTTTCAGACAATAATTAGTCATTTTCTTGTCTACGATTAAGGTGTAATAATTTTATGTCAATGAGCTGATAAATATTTTAAGGCTTATAGCATTATTTTTTGTTTAAGAATAGCTAATAATGTCTCTCTTAGATTAGCCACGTCACAGCGGCGGACCTTGCGCATATACATACGTTCGTGCGTCGAAGTGCAGGTGAAAATGGGCTCCAGCGGGTAGATAAAGTCAAACATCATGCAAGAGCGTGACAATAGTAAATAAAATAAAAGATATTACTACAGTGACATTTTGTTGGTCAAGGATATTATAATAATTACTGGATACATCAGTTGGCTTTGAATGAATTGCCATGGTATTTCGAATTGCTTTTTCTTAGAAGAACAGGTACTCGGCAAGGTACCAACGTTTTGATCAATATTATTTGAACCTCGAACGATTTCCTGTCACGCAAGGCAGCAAATACGAAGCGCAATTATGTAGTATAAAAACATAATAACGTTTGATAACGAATAAAGGTGATCATTACAGATAGGTTATACACAATGAGTGGAGCTACTTTGAAAGAGGTGCACGAAATATATGTGCCAATGATTTACTTGATGCTGAAAATTGTGGTTATTCATAGATATTGGCATCAGATACAGATTCTGGGTGTGCCGGATATGGAACTGACCTAGAATAGTTGATGTCAATTTTACATTAACAATGACTAACAGCATCATATTATGAAAATAGAGGGGACAGCTGCAATGAGGTAATAATAAATTTTGCTTTTCACTGTCTCACTATAGCAATTGCTACAACAGACGCAGGTATCACTTGCAATACATTTGGGGGCACCTTTGTACAGTTCATACAGAAGAAAGTCGAGACAAAGCATCTAACCTATATTCTATTAACAGTGAAGGTCATGCAATTACAAGATACCAAGAGTCTACTAAGAATAGATATGGTATTATATGCTAAGAATTACATATACACATATGCTAAGAAACATATTTTAGAGCCACATATACTAATTCTACATATACCACAATCACGCACACTATGTTCAAAACAAGTGAGCGCAAATCAACCACATATAGAATAGAGCAGCGCAATTTAAAGTTCTTTTGCTGTATTCATCAATAAAATGTCAAACCTGGCTTTCCATGACCCGAAAATGCAATGGAAAATATGAATAGGGTACTGGCTTGGTTAAAGTTTCTTCTGGTGCAACTTAAAAATTATTTCTTCATGAAAAATATTTTCGGTTACACTTGCATTACATAGACTATATCTACAGACAGTACGTTATATTTAGAAAATAATTAGAAAGTAGTAACGTGTGTAACTAAACAATATATTAGTCCGACTATCCTTCACTTTACGGAATAATTATAATTGTAATTACGACGTAAATGCTGTAAAACCGTATTTAACCCAAGACTGCACAACCATACCACGTCCGTAATAAATGTTCTCATAATTTTAAAAGACCGATAACTTATGCGGTTATGTGTAAAACTTCGGTTTGAAGTTCTATTGTGTTCACATTTTTCTATATAGCCTATTTTCTTCGTTTCATCTCGTATTGCTCATTGCTTTTCATTATTCTCCCATCTCTGCATTTACCGTCATGTCCGGAAAACTCTCGATGAACTCCGTAATTTTTTTTCCGCTCTCTTACCTTTTGTGTCTTCCCAATGAGCTTATTTGCGTTTATCCGGCACCTCAAACTCGTGCAGTTTTGCAGTACTTCAAGCATACTCATATCCCGATAAAACTAAGAAATCTTTTCAAAATGGTTTCCAAGCAAATATTTGCAATCCCTGCAACGAAAATCGTCTGAGATGTGGGTCAATTTATCGCATTGTTCTCTTTTTATTATCTAAAATCGCTGCCGTTTCTTTTTCTCTCGTCACCAAATATTCGTTACTGCAACTTTGTCATTATTTATAAAATTGTTCTAAAGAACAATTGCTACTGCAGATCCGCTATCTTGATCACGACTAAACTGTATCCAATATAATGAAGTGTATTAACTATATAGAAGCGAGCGAGTATGCGCCATATAATCTTGTGTATCGAATGATTGTTGATAGTTATAGGATGGTATATCTCATATAACGTAATGCTATATTTGGAACTCGATCGCGAATCATTGTGCTATTCTAGGCATGCCAAATGTTCCCAAAATATACTTTAAAATAAAATATCCTGCAATTAATTAAAGTAATTTGAAAGCGCTAAAAAACCTATTTTTGTACCTTGTGCAAATCTTCATCTACATTCTCCTGCCTACTGGAAAGTAGAATGTTCTTCCAGCATAAAAACATCAAGGTCAACTTAATTCTATGCCCCAGATGATCCAAATTGTACCGCCCAGTCTTCATATTGTTTCAACCCATCTTTAGAAACACTGGGCCTAATGTATTTCAATGATGCTTCAAAGTCATCGATATTGATGGGACGAATCTGCTCCGTCGGAGTCAGTAATAACTTGTCTCCTAATGAACGTAGCGGCCCCATAGCACTATCTTTGGCCAAAGCAGTAATATCTGAACCGGAAAACCCATCAGTAAGCGAAATCAAATTATTATAATCGTCTTCACTTAATGTATTTTTCTGGTACTTTAATAATTTTTGAATTTGCAGCTTTCTTGTCTCTTCTTCAGGCAATGGAATGTATTGACGTCTAACAAACCGTCTTCTTGCAGCTTCATCAATACTCCAGGGTAAATTCGTGGCTCCTAGAATTAATACTCTTGATACATCTTCAACCTCACCTGTAGACGATTCACGCCCAGCTGCAGCACTAGATAACTCAGACCATTGCACTAAAAATTCATTCTTAATTCTTCTGGTAGAATCGTTCTCTCCTTCTGCACGAGCGCTTAACAAGGAATCAATTTCATCGATAAACACAATTGATGGAGATAATTTCTTTGCCAATAAGAATAATGCCTTTACTAATTTTTCTGATTCACCCAAGTACTTCGAAGTTAAAGATGATGGGTTAATAGAAAAAAATGTTGATTTGGATTCAGTAGCAACTGCTCGAGCTAACATTGTCTTACCAGTCCCTGGGGGCCCAAACAACAACATTCCTCGAGTTGGTTCTCTTAAACCTTTGAAAAGATCAGGACGAAGAAATGGATACACAACTGCCTCTTTAAGAGAGTTTTTCGCAGAATCTAATCCAACAATATCATCCCAATAAACCTCATCACCATGAACAACTATATCGTTCAAAATTTGCTTGGCTGCAATGGAATCAATTCCCCTAATACTGCTTATCAATTTATCTTGTTCCTCTTCCTTAGTGAGATATGCATGTGCATCGTTCGGATCAAGCTCTACTTCGTCAGGAATGTCATCGTATCCTCCCAATAAATCATCCATAGTCGGACTATGAATTTCCTGCGGTGGGACTTTCGATGCTGCGTTCGCTCTGGATGGCTGAGCGGGTCTGGATGCTGGTTTAACATAGTTGTATTGGATGTTTGAAGATTTTGTAGTTCGTGTAGATATTGTAGCAGCTTTCTTTGCAGGGTTCGTTTTGACTTGAGCAGGAGCCCTTGCTTGAGGAGCTTTACCGGTCGAAGGTTTCTTATCTTTACCAGGGGAAGTATTTCTTTTAGGACTAGTACTCAAGTTCAGTAAACTTGGTTGCGATTTCAATTGTCGTTGTCTCTGCATCATATGCTGGATATTCATTGGTTGTGGTTTGTTGTAGAGATATGGTTTCTTCTTAGGTTCCGTAGGTTTAGGACGCGGCTTTGGATGCACGTCGGTATCATGAACAGGTTTAATGGTCAAATCTTCAAACGATTTGGTCAATTTTTGAGCCGAACCGTTTTCACTATCGTAAGTATGTCCACTTTGATAATAATCGTTCGAAATATAATCAAACTCATCTTCATCTTCAAGATTAATCAACGGCCTGGAACCAGGATCACTTAGATTGGAAGAAGTTCTTGAATTGTCTATTTTTTCCCAATTATTAAACTCAACCGTATCCTGATCGAAATCTGCAAACAAATCCTCTTGAACAGTCTGGACCTTTGGTTGTGAAGGTTTTGGTTTTGGCCACGAGACATTAGCAGCATGCGAAGCAGATTTATTCGTTGAAACGACTTTTTGCTGCGAAGTGGTTGCGCCGTTTGGTCTCAAAGATTTCAACATTGGTCTTGGTCCAGCCGGTTTAGGGGTACCGTTGGAAGCAATTGAGCTGCCTGAATGGTTTCTCACCGTAGATCTCATCTGATAAGACTTTTGATTGAAAGTTGAAGAAGGGGAGGTGGAGGGAGATCTTCTCTTTGGAGGTACTGGAGGAGCGAAATTGGAGGACTTTCTGTTGGATTCGTCTAGACGCAACTGAACTCGAATTAAATGCTTAACATTTTCGTCTCTGATCAACTTTAACTGGGACAAGATCTCAGACTCCTCAGGAGTGTATTTATGGTTTGATTTATCAAAAAGATCAATTTTGTACAATAAACTTGTATGCAACGACTTCCACCCTTTCAAAGCAGGATCCAACTGATTTTGCTCTTCCAATGTCAAGTTTTTAATGGAATAGTTGCAGATGTCTTGGTAGCATTCGTTCAACTCTTCCAATACGGTTAATTTAGGAGGTTTTTTACGAAACATATCGATATAAATTGTGGAAAATCAATCTATCAAATACAAAGATGAATAATGCGATAAGATCAAGCGAAAAGATGAATTTCAATCAGCAATTATCAACGACGTAGAATGTACCTGATTTCAAAAAGATAATGGGATGGAAATAGGCGAATACAATGGAAATTGCCGTTTAAAATGACTAGTAGTGCTTGTAGGAACCCAATAAACACAAAGCTCCAACTAGAAGATGTAATGGATAGAACCAAAAAAGATACACAGAAAGAGAATAAAACTGGTGAAATTGCTACGATTTTAACGCAAGTGAGAACCGAGAAAAAAGTGAAACTTGAAATTGGTGAAAAATGGAACTTCGCGAAAAACAGCTACCAAGACGATAAATATAGAGAAAAGGATGTTCTATGGCAGTAGTGCGACTATTATCTACACAACAGTGCAATTTTTGTTCGAAAAAGTGCTGTGGTTGCTGAGATATTTCGGTTGTATTGTAGAGTGGATGGCTGAGCGTAGCAACTTGAATGACAAGTAGTAGCAAACCAGAAACGGCTGAACGGCTCTCAATACACAGAAGACTTACTACGATAACTGCGAGGACGAAGAAATAACAAACAGGGACCATTTAGGACGATTAATCTGGTCAAGTATGAGGTGAGAATGTGAGAACAAAGAGTACAGAGATCAGACAGAGAACGGCGATAATGGGTCAAAATGTGCAATCGCGGATGATTCAACACTGGAGAGTTGGGATCTACATTGTTGTGACATAACGGGATACATTAAAGTAAAGCTTTAAAATATTCTTTGTAGCCACTGTTTTTCTATCCGAATGGTTTTCAACAATTTATCACAACAATTGAAAAGTCAACAAGACTAAGTATCAAGCTATTTTCCTAAACTAATAGGCAAAAGTCCCAAGATACTTTATGAATCATCTTCTAGTCAACATCAACGATAAACTGACAAATTTCTAACTCGGAGGTAACTTTCGATAATAAAAATAAAATAAACCAAATAATTTCGAGATGGCTGCTTTTATACTAGCATATTTGTCCGGGTAACTGCAGAGATTTATCGTGTGCCAGCCCTACTGGCCACATAAATTAGTACCAGGCTCGCACCACGCTGGTTCTAACCTCAAACAGACACAGACTTTACCACGACCATAGAGGTATATAGACATAAATTTAGCACATATAGAGGAACATTAGCATGGACTGATCTCATACAGACTCTTTATCAACTTCTTTTGCCCTGAGGTCTATTTTGGGTTAATTGCCCTGGTTTATACTGTATATTCAATAGCTTACTTCAGCGTAGATTACCATTAGATGTCATAGACTACGTTTTCTTATACGCCAACCATGTGTGATGTATATTCGTTGTGTATGCCTGAGTAGATCTCTTGTGAGCCCTCTCGCGAATATTATTCGGAGCTAGGTTCCATAGCTCATCGCTATTTGTTCAGGTACAGGCAGGCGGGGGCAAAGATGGGGTAGCATCTAGGTCCATGGTTTAGGGCCAAGGTGTCACTACCAACACAAACAGAACTCCACCAATATTACTCCTTTTCACACCGTTAATACTGCATTCGACCCCAATTTGCACCCCAAACGTGTATCTGGAATCGTTCACATTTTTAAGTTGTAATTACCAAAAAAATCTCACATTTAATTTATTTCCCTTTTTGTACTTAGTGTTATGAAATCATGCGCAATCGTTCTGTAAAATCTTCTATACATTTTATTTCTTCTTTGTATCACTACTAGTCATATATGTCACAGACCGAGTCTCAAGACGTGGTAGCAAGTCTACTCACTTGGGTAGTCACCGTAATATCATTTGTGTTGTCAAATTCGATTACCCTTTTTGTTTACTCATATAACAACTACCCTGAGTTTACTAAGGTAGCTATATTGTTAATAGGAGGATATTTATTATATAAGTTTTCCGTCAAAATCTTCAAGATTTGGCTCAGAATAGTAATCTCAGTAGTTAAATCGTTGGTAATCTTTGGAACCATTTTGATTGCCTTCTTGTTGTATTTGCGTGGTTGGGATAGATTGATTAATCAAGACTTGCCCTATGTAAAAATCTTAATTGAAAATTTTTATTACAACAAGAACGATTCGACCTCGGGCGGGTTGTTATCTTTCTTGTTGAGTAATCCAAATTTGTTAAATAAAGAAAATATTAAGACCACATTTAACAATTTCGGCAATGAAGATGCAAATAGCTACTTTGATTATTTTGATAAAAATTTCGATTCTTCTTCTGGAGAAAAGGAACCGTATGAACGTATCCAACAATTGCTTCACCAGGGAATAGAGCAATTGGAGTCTTCTGGAGTAAACTGGAGAGAGTTAGGGAACGATATGCTTGATTTATTAAACAATAGACATAATTGATCTCTTGGAGCTATCAAGATAAAAAACATAAATATAGTGTTAGTTAACAGTTGGTTCAATAATTGACAGTGATTCTTCTATAGTGTACAATTAATGAGTTTAAATAAACGTGGAATGAGATATTAAAGAATGTGTGTAGAAATGTCTGTGATTTAGCTTTAAAAGAAAGTTTTCTGTATGACTGGAACTAGATGAAGCGTAGTGTTTGATGGTATATATTGGTTACTTTAGCTCTATTATCGTAACTTTTATTAGAGATACAATTATTGGATCTTTTAGCTTAGAATGACTATAATTACTGTAGCTAATTCTAGTCAATTTGGAAGGAAATACTTATATCTTGCTGGGGTTATTCGTTGCAATTAAAAGTCATTTGTGGTGGTAGTCTGAGTTAAAATGATAAGTAGAAGGTCTTGAATTGATAGTTATCTTGTAATTGATGTTCTAGTGAGTAGAGTAGGCAATAATCAATACAGTAGGGCAATCTAGACTGCTTCCAAAAATAAAGCTTAAAAACACATTTTTAGTTACAACTAAGCAAGAAACCATATTTTACAATGTAAAAACTGAAACAGTATCGATTTTAAATCAAAGTCGTCAGATTATACAATTAAGACTCTTGTAAGAACTAAGCTATAGCCAATAACTGCAATAACACCATTTACCAGTTCATAAAAAAGGACTTCGTGGCCAAGCTGGCTAAGGCGTGAGACTGTTAATCTCAAGATCGTGAGTTCGATCCTCACCGAGGTCGTTAATTTTTCATTCAATTTTTTTTATTGATTACCTACAAAGAATGGCTCAGATCCCACACCCTTACTACTTTGATCTGTGCTGTACAATTGAATGCTCTCATAGCGATTGCGTCCACATAAACCTCCTCCAAGCACAAGCTCTGAAAAATAGAATATTCGCACAATTGAATGCTCACTACTACATGCCTTCAAACGACTATAAACTACCAAAGAAGCCATAAACCTCTCCCTAGTTCTTGCCAGCTGGCCCTACCTGCTCCAACCATGACCCTATCTCTCACTAGTCTACGCCACAGGTCACCCTCCCCTAAAACTGCGCCTACCAGTACCACTACACAGCAAGCTAACACTAGTATCTGTTTGCATTCAATATACACTATCGATAACTACACACTATCACTAGGCTGTACTGCGCTTGCTCTAGGCAACACACACTGAACCGCAGAGTCCATCAATACGACCAAAACGACCAATACGACCAAAACGCCGAATTCTGTACAAAAACCCGCGCCTCAACCCGTAGCCGTCTATTTCTTCGAACTCTTCTTGATTCCTCCCCCAACTAATGGACCTTTACCAGAAGCCTTAGAGGCCATCTCTTTTCTAGCTTGGGCATCGGCCTTTTGTTTGGCTTTAAAAGCCAAATCTTCGTCGTCCAAGTCAGCCGACTTCTTCTTTGCTTGTTTCAAAGGCTTAAGCTTACCACCTTGACGATTCGACATTCTTCTCTTCTTACCCTCTTTTAGTTCCAGCGATGGAACAAATGAGTTTTTTTGTACCCCTGATTATATGCAGGAGAAGATATATTTAGTGAGAGTTTGGAATCGATTAAGCGTCTTGGGGGTAGAAGCAAAGAGCGTTCTTTTGGCCACCACAGAATTACATAGTATGGGGGTGTTAACGACGCAGGATAAGGATAAGCTCAAGCGGGTGATTCCTAAAGCGTCCAATAAGATAATTGATGCCACCATTGCCCGGCTATATATAGCCTATCCGAATCCCAATGAATGGACCTACACCGATTTGGTAGGAGCCATCGTTCTAGTAGACGATACGGTAGGGAACACCTTCTTCCTTAAGCTAGTGGACGTTATCGGTAACAATGGAGTGATCTGGGACCAGGAATTGTGGGTAAATTTTGAGTACAACCAGGACAGAAGGTTCTTCCATACGTTTGAAATCGACGACTGTTTAGTTGGGCTTTTGTTTGAAGACACCACCGAGGCCACTCATTTCTACAAGCGAGTTACTGCGAGACAGAAGCACGGATCGAGAAACACTGTCAATAACAAGAATGCCATCGCATTGAAGAAGACTCTTGGACCTTCGGAGGCAAAATTGGGTCCTAGAGGGGAGTTTATCAACGTAAACACCGGCCAGAGAGAGAGACGGGCCAAAGGTGTGTTGTACTACGACGATTTGCCTCCTCCGGAGTGGAGGTCGCTTTATGCTGAGTTGGAAGCTGCTGGCATATCGGAGGACATGATTGCCGATAACAGACAGTTCATTAAGGATTACATCTCGAACCAGGGGGGTCCATTAGTAGGGTTGGAGCCTCCCATTCCACGGAAATTCCAGACGAAATTGGAGAGAACTGCGACGGTTGCGCTGGTGAGCTCTGGTACCAAATCGAGCAAGAAAGCTCCACCGCCACCACCACCGCCAGCAGCGGCTGCTGCTCTCGTAGATACTTACACGGCATCAGCAGATGCTTCTGATGATTATAATTCAGCAGCAGATGGTTATGGCTCTACTTATTCGCAGACACAGTCTCCTATGGCTACTCCAACTCCACCCCCAGTGCCAGAAAAGGACACTGAAACGAGCTTTTCGGCCCCCTCTGTACCAGGTGCTACTCTGGAACCAGAAGCTGCTGCAGAGCCAGCTAGAAGGTTCAAATTGCCTCCAATGAGTGCTATACCTCCACCAGTAGCAAACTCACATTTGCCTCCTCCGTCTAGTTTGCAGGCTCCTGCTGCCAATACCAATGCTCCAGCACAACAATACCAGCCAGGTCAACCATATCAGCCAGGTCAACCGTACCAACCAGGACAACCATACCAACCAGGGCAGCCAGCACAACAAAACCAGTCTCCAGCAGCAGCAGCGGCAGCAGCGGCCTATTCGCACCAAGTTCATAGTGTTCCACCACCTCTAGCACGACAAGGAGTTCCACCTCCACCACCTGCTCGAGGCAACGTTCCACCACCACCTGCTCGGGGTAATGTCCCTCCACCTCCACCAAGATTCCAGACAGGTGCAGGTGTGCAACAAAATGGAGTACCACCACCTCCACCACCTTCCAGAAGAGCTGGCGCTCCACCTCCACCACCCCCTCCAAGAGCTGCAAGAGGTCCTAGCGGTGCCGCTCAGCAGTACCCTGCAGCAGCTCCACCACAGAACCAATTTGCTTCGCCACCACCACCACCTCCACCACAACAAAACCAATACGTTCCACCAGCACCACCACAACAAAACCAATTCATTCCACCGGCACCACCAGCACCTCCACGTCAAGTACCTGCACCACCACAACAAAACGCAATCCCAACCAATATGCCACCACCTCCACAACGAGCAGGAAATCAAGCTGTACCACCACCACCGCCACCATTACCCCCATCTCAACAGAATGGTGCACCACCACCACCTCCAATGCCTCAAATGGGATCAGGGGGACCACCACCACCACCACCCCCAATGCCTCAAATGGGAGCGGGAGGTCCACCACCACCTCCAATGCCACCAATGGGATCAGGAGGTCCACCACCACCATCCAATGCACCATCTACGGGTGACCCATCACGAGATGCTCTATTAGCATCTATTAGAGGAGCCGGTATTGGAGCCCTTAAAAAAGTAGACAAATCGCAGCTAGACAAACCTAGTGTCATATTACAGGAAGCTAGAGGCGAAGCTCCAGCAGCTGCCGTGAGCAACCCTGCTCCTACTGGACAGCCTGCAACATTGGCTGACGCATTATCTGCAGCGCTCAGCAAACGTAAGGGCAAAGTAGCACAAAGTGACGACGAAGACGACGAAGACTGGTGATCAACTATATGATTGCCCTGGCAAACGTAAACCTCATCAAATAAAAATGTATAGTTGTATATTTGCAGCCATATTCGCAGCCAAATTCGCAGCCAAAATTCGCACGCATTGATTCCATCGCATCTGAAACCTGTATATACGCTCTAGAAAAATTATAGAGCACTAATTACCTACAACAACTAAACTTCTACTACAGCTCTTTAGCATGGCTAAGACAAGACAAGAGTTAGACGACTTGAAAACGTCATTTAACGATGCAGTTGACTTTTGGGTGCAAAACTTGAATGGATCTGAACAAAAAGGTTTAAACCAGATTACACCAGCCAAAGTAGACAAACCTCTAGTAGAGTTTGATAAGTTGACCAAATTGATCAGAGCCCATACCACCAAAGTGGGTATCATCTTTAAACCAGAAAATTTGCGCGGCGACGATGTTTCTGCTGCATACACTACCTTAGAGAACTTGAGCAGTTCCTCTGCCTTACTTATCACAGTATACCGTCAACTTAAGCTGACGAAAGTATCCAATTTGTTCATTAATGAGTTAGGAAATTTGTTATTGCAATTATATTGCTCAATAAGTGGTTTAATTAAAGAATTGAATCTGGAAGTCATTGTGCAAGAAACCTCGCAAAAGTCACGGGAATCAGAGGTAGATGGTAGATTGATGTCTGTAGGTATCGTATGGTCCAATTGCGATGGCATAATACAGTTATTACAGCATGGAGAATTGGGTGTATTGACTTCGAAAATAGCAGAGAGCGTAACTTTACTAGATGACGGATTTGAAGAATTTGTAGAATGGACTGAGAACCCTGAGGACTTCGATGATGATGATCCTTTTGGGTTAGAAATATCAGACGACGAAGATGAGGAGGAAGAGGAAGAATTGGCCAAGGACGGTGCCAATCCTCCCTCTGAAGAAAATGAAGAGGCGTTATTGAAAAAAGAGGAATTGATCAAGTATAGCAAGAAATGGGTCAAGCAAATAGAGTTGATTAAGCTCTTGATATCTTCATTCAAAAAATCGTTGCCTGCTTCAACATCGAGCGAAACCATCGACAATATATACTCTATTCAAAAGACATTAGTCGCACTAGTGGACAAGTTCATAGCGGACTTAATGATGGACCAATTCATTGACGATGAAATAGAGGGTTACACCACTGCCATTACCAAGAACGGGTTGAAACTAGCCAAGATCGCTATAGCCTGCCACAAGGCAAACGAAAAGAAGGCTAAATGGTATGAAGCGTGGGAAAAGAAGTACAATGATGGCATATAATGAGCAGATAAGTGGCGACAATATCATATCTGCATTGGCATGAAACTGAACACCACGCTTCAATTGCTACTGAACTCCACGTTTCAATTGCTACTGAACTCCACACTCAATTACTACTGAAACCTACTGAGACACTAGACAAGCTATAGTAATTCATATTCAAGCTTGCGGTACGGATGTTACAACATTCATTTCGTATATAGATGTATAAATAGGCAGAGGACTATGACAAACCGAAGTATTTGACGTGGTGTTTGGCGTGGTCCTCCACGAATGAACTGACAAAGAAATACGAGTGGTCGTACCCATCAACAATACGTAAATCTACACCACCTTTGTAGCCAGCTTCTTGAGCAGCGGCTACGAAATTTTCTGGCTGTAATTGACCATCTTGGAAGTAGTTAGAATCCTTAGACCCCTGGTGGATTAAGATGGTAGGCTGGTGTTCACCTTTGTAAGATTTAATCAAATGGGTAGGATCGTAATCGTACCACGAAGTCTTATCCAGTCCCAAGTAATTAGAGAAACATTTTTCACCCCAAGGACAATTGGATGGGTTTGAAATCGGAGCAAATGCCGATACCGACTTATACTTACCAGGATTCTTCAAGAAACCCGATAAGGCACCGTATCCACCCATTGAATGGCCGGTGATGGAGATATTACCAAAGTCCAAATTAGGGAATTTGTGCGCCAATTGCGTTTGCAATTCATTATGGACGTAGGAATACATATTATAGTTATTTTTCCAAGGGTTTTCGGTGGCATCGACGTAGAAACCAGCACCAGTACCAAAATCCCATGAATCATCTTCTCCTTCAATGTTGGCACCACGAGGTGAGGTATCAGGGAATACCACGGCAAAGCCAAATTTAGCGGCAAAATACTGAAGGAAAGATTTTTCCGTGGCATTGTTAGGCGTACAAGTGAGACCAGATAAGTACAACAATACTGGGATGGACTTTGAAGTAGATGGTGGTACAAATACATTTACATCCATAGCAGTTTTGGTGGTGGTAGAGTTATGAGACAATTTGTATAACAATCCACCGAATTGATGGATCTCAGCATTTGTGGTGAAAGACATGGCAGTATTAAGATATAGATTGGTGTTGCAAAAGAATGGGTGTAGAAAGTTATTCTTTAAATCTGTCCGAGAACTTTAATATAAGCGGAAGTATTCACTGGAAGCGGAAAAATTCCGCTCCTCATTTCGAGATTGTGCGTCAAATTACTACCATCTTGCAGAACGTACCACCACGGTGGGGCAATTTAATGAGAGCCTAATGAGAGCTTGATGAGAGCATTGTTTATCTCTAGATTTTATTACGATCTGTTTGAGCCAAAACGTATAGAATCAAACAAAGAAACTACTAGTTTCTTTTGTAGTTTTCAATTTCTCATTTGGCAAGTAAACTATGTAGTGAATAATATTGTCGTACTTACATTACTATTAACCATTAAAGACAAACTTTTGAAATACGTTTTTTCGATTACTTCCCTAGTAAGATGATTTACCTCTTGGTTCATAAGGAAAGAAGAATACCAATACCCCAGAAGCGAGAAATAGGGCTCCACTAACAAAAATCGGTGCCGATGTAGTTAAATCAGCGTACATGGCAATAATGGGTGCAAAAACCCCCAATATTCTATTGAAAGAAGCAGCCAAACCAATCCCAGTACCTCTAATTTTCGAGAAGAACACCTCTGGAGTGTAAGCATATAACACACCATACATAATGTTGGAAAAGAATGAAAAAAGACAGTTCCAAGCTAAGTTTGCATTCGCTGATCTTGATGTGGTGGAACAGAATAATACAATTCCCGTTAACAACAATGATCCTATAAGTGTTCCTTTTCTACCTATTCTCAATTCCACCAAAAACCCAGCAAGAATTGCTCCTGGAACCCCCAATACTGCCACAATTAAAGTATTTCTATAGGTTGTATGAACTGATAATGGTTCATTTTCTTTCAGAGAACTTCTAGACTCAATATAATAAGGCAAAAATGCGTTATACAAGGGAAATGCCAACCCAATTATACCCCAGGTCCATATAACCAACGACGAAGAAATAAGTAGTTTTCTCGAACCAAAACATGCTTTAATGTGACTCAAATCAAACTTGGCTAATTTCTCTTTCAACAAGTGGTTTTCAGCAGGACTATCTTTATTCGTATTGCCATACAACTCATCAATTTTGATTAGATCCTCGATTGTAAGCGAACTCTCTTTATGGTTATATTTAGCGATTTTGTGAATAGTTTCCACTGCTTTCTCGTCTTCACCTTTTCCTATGTAGAACCTGGGCGATTCTAACACTCTGAACAAAAACCGCGAAAGAAACATCAATAAAGTCAACCCACCCATGGTATACAAGAAGTATCTCCAGCCCTGGTTATTTCTTTTGTAACACGCGCCCGCTTCATTATTACAAGAATAGTTACCAATGAGGCCCCAGGAGACCAAGGTGACTACCACTTGGCCAATTGCCCACCAAGCTGACATTACGGTTAACAACCATTTCTTATTTGAAGGTAATACCTCCAAGAATATGGCAGAATCTACGGGTAAATTACCACCTACACCAAAACTCCAAAAGGAACAAAACACACCAATGGCTGCAAAATTCGGCGAAGCACCAGAAACAGTTGCAAAAATCCCAGTAATAAGGAAAGTCAACGAGAATGCCCATCTTCTACCAATAATATCCGAGGAAAGAGACCATACGAGCGCCCCAGCCAAAAGACCCAAGTTCTGTGCCAACGTTAAAAACGGGGCTCTATTTGGGGGATAGTGCACCCCGTCTACTTCATTCAATCTGGCAAGAATCAACGAAGTTGCAATTGGCCAGGCGTTGTCAGAGAACCAACCAAAGCCAGCAACAAAGAAAAGACCGTACTGGTATCTACCAAATCCTATTTCATCAATAGCTTGGGAAATCACCTTGGACTTGGCCAAATAGATGGGGTCGGCATCGGAGTCGTCAAAGAGTTCCGAAGAAAAGTCCGAGATGGATTCAACGATTTCCTCGACGTTATCCTTAATTTCTGTAGACATACTGGATAACGTTAGAAAAAGGTTGCAAACAATATAAAACTTAGCAGTTACTTTAGACTAAATTAATGCAGTCTCCTGTATAAAGCCACTGTCTAATGTATGGAAGATTTAAAGAGAATTTAACCTTGCAGCATAAAAAAATAACCATGAGAATTCAAGGCAGAAAATGGCCAAATAAATATTACTCAATTTGCAGTCTTGGAATAGGTTTACATAGACACACATTCATGCCGCATTATTGTAATTTAGCATACGGGTTTAACATTCTGGATTACCAATATCTCCGCTAGATTACGACGTCACAAAAAATAAGCCCTGTTATCTACAGGAACACAGGGGTCTAAATATGCTTACTATAATTGTGGAGCTAGCGATAGGTGGATAATTAAGAAATACGTAAAAACGTTCTTCTTAGGGCGAAATTATAGTCGTGTCAAGGTTGCATAGTGACATAGATTTGCGGCTGTTTCAGTGGGTTCTGGTTATGATGGTTATGATGATGATGTCTGGTTATGATATTTTTGTGCTGTACATTTAAATCTATACCTAATACTAACAGCTATAGATATGTGTCTATATTATGTATAACTATATTATTTTTGCTTATTAAAGCTAAAGGATGAAACTGAATCTTCTATAGTTAGTTCGTACTCTTCAACTTTCCAATGTTTGAACCAAGTCTTGACAGTATTCATTCCTTTTCTATGGGCCGGGCCTCCACCGCCTAATTTGGCATGCTTCTTAGATACCCACCAACAGGTAGCTAAATTTTGTCCGTATTCATCATCGGGTACCCCAAACCAGTACTTTAGTAAACCTCCACTTTCATTCGCTTCTGCATGCGATGCTTTGTCCACCGAAGCTAAAAATGCCCGATTTTTACTGGATTGCTTGATTTCTTCAAATAGTATCGAACGAAATGCTATAATATAAACCGTAGTCTTAGGAAAGTGATAATTGACTTGCTGAGAATAACGTTTTACAAGGTGGATGATTTCTGCAATATTGAAAGAATCGTAGTAACTTTCAAAGGCATACTTCTCTGTGACGGGATGCAAAGATTGCAACGCCAAAGCTACAATTTGATAGTTTGTTTCCTCCCTAGTTAGGTCTAAAAGATGGCTCTTTTCATGATATGGCGAAGTTCTAATTGTGGTTATTCCTTTAATATCAAGGTCTGCTTGCGCATCCACCACAGGAATGATTAAATTTTCATCATCGTTGATTCTTGCGGTTTTCACACTCATGTTGACTGAAATACCTCTATTGCAATTACGGCAGCCATGGCTGTTTTAATATTAACCTCGATAGCCTACTTCATGATGCCACACTAGACGCGAAATTTTTTGCAGCCATTTTCTCTAACCGTACATAATATATTTTTTTTATCGTCTGCAAACTAATAAAGAACCAGATATTGATACCACCAACTACACGTCCCGGTACCATACATATCATGGTAAGTTTGCTAGAATATTTATCTTGCTTAATATGGAAACTTACATCTACTCTATGCTGCCACAGTAGAAAATTTCATGTAGGTATGATTGCCATGCATAAGAGTTTTAACCTTATCGTATTTCGAGTGTGCTACACGTCTACACGTCACTGGCCGTGCTTCAGATTATGTCAGACTGATGGAATATATTTCGGGCTTGCGAAACGTTGAGACTGTTGGGCCGGGCCACAGTGCTAATCTCAAGCAGCCACAATGCTTATCAACACAAGACACTCTAAATACGAGGTAGTGTCTTTTTTTTTTATCCAAAGCCTTGGCAACGCTTTAAATTGACACTAGCTGAGGCTTTAATCTAAGCGAAAAATAGATGCATTTTTTGCAGCCATTAGCCATCACTATACGTACTCTACGCCTTGTAAATACTTTGTATATTGTAGATATATATTTGAATTGTATCAGAATGCCGTAAAGACAAGAACACCCAATAATGCATAACCCAAAGCTTGCAAAAGCTCATATCTGGATTTTTTGCTGGCAAGATTAGGTTTTGGATAGTCTTCTGTTCCGTTGGTGGTACCAGTATTGGTGAAATTGACGTTTGATGAATCAGAGGTGTCTAAGTCTCCATTCCAACAGTATCTTTCAAAACACTGCTTACATTGGTCAGATTGTTCAATTCCTGCTCTTTCTTGTTGACGACGAATGATAGCACAACCTACACATGCTGGCCATTCTGGATCCAAACTATTGTTAAATCTAGATGCTGCTTCATACCCGTTCAGGATAATAGACTTCTTTGCCTTATCGGTATAACTCATGTCGAAGGTGGAGGTGTTGGACCAGTAACTAAATGGTCTATTAGCAGTGTAAATAATTAAAGGCGAGTCGTAAACGGTATAAGTTGACGAATTTCTTCTGAACAAACTGGTCAAATTTGTAGCATCACAGCCAAAAAAGGTTGGTTTCGAAGTCAAATTCAAGTTTCTGAAACTCTGGATATCAGGAACATGAGGGAAAATAGTTCCGTTTGCTTGATCCAAAAATTGACGTTCATAAGTAGCCACCATAGAAGCCCCGTTTGGCCAGTTTTGATCGGTATCAGCCGAGTTATCGTAGGCGAAAATGACATCAACTTTTCTTTGTGGTTGAATTAATGGATACAATGGAATGTTCTGTAAATCTTCACCCCCATCGACCAAAAATAAGGTATCGTTGCTAACAATTGCCTCAGTGCTGGCGTAATCCGAGGTGTTAGCAAAAGGATTTGGCTTGTAGACAGCAACGTCATTTTCTGCCTGAGAAACCTTACCTAAAATAGAAGCAATAAGTGTCTTAAGAGTGGATGCTAAAGTTGTAGTGTTAAGTTGCAAAATAAACTGGTTGAAAAGGGAAGAAGAAGTACCCATAATGAACCCAGCGTTATCAAAACCTCCGATACAAGTACCGTTGGAGGTACCGTTTTGGGCATCGGTACCCAAGTACTTAACCTTAGTGAATTGGTAAAGAGATGGATCCCATGATCCCAATTCGTAAGCGTTGACCTCAAAAACAGTAGAATTTCCCGAAATAATTTGACTACCAGGCGTTCTACCATCGGTAATGACAATTGGGAAAGGTAATTCATGGTTAATGAATGGGTCGGTGTCTACAAGGGTGGACCAGGTCATCGAAGCCCCGGTATCATTTAAGGTGGTGAAGAACTGATGCGATAAAGCTCTTCCCCAAGTATCGGTGAAACTTACGTCGAAACCGGCGTTTCTTTTATCGTCTAAATCATCATTGATACCGGAGTAAAAGTTGTAGGTCTTGATGACATTTGCACCACCATAGTTAGCCAAAGAGTGGGTCAAGTCCCAAATTTGGTTTTGGGTAATGATATCTTGAACTGAGGTCCAATTGTTCATAATAAGTGATCCTACTAACCAGTTACCACCAGATAAACCTACAAGATAACTAGATGATTGCAAAATACCACCCAAACCAGAGACAGTAGAGTTGGGAGTACGCGAGTCTAAGGCTGCCAATTGACCAGCACCATTAAGCATAGCACGATAACCACCACCACTAAAGGCAAGACCAATCTTAATGGAATCGTTCAACGAAGACAAAAACGAGTCCACATCAAAGTCAGTAAGGTTAGCATTGGTCAAGTAGGTTTTCAACTCACCATCGGTGATATTGTTTCTTGCTTGGATGTAGGCAGCTTCTTCCTGAGAAATATTAGTGGCAGGTCTCACCAAGGTCAAGTCGGACGGACAGTCGATGGGCCCAGGTGCATATGAATCAGTAGGAGACCAGGCCCGAGTAAAAGCCAAGAGGTAGACTACAACTAGCGATGCCAGAATCATGTTCTATACACTTCAATTAACAAAAAGATAGTAAACAAACAGATCGAAGGTAAAGAAAAAAAAGATATAAATAGCCAAAACAAATGGAATAAGGTACATATATATGCATTGATGCGGGATTCGGTTGCGGCTGCAATAACGGTCACTACGGAAGTAATGGGTGCAAATGCGACCACCTTCCATTGTTTCTGGAACGCAACTATGAGGTTCGGTTTTACTTCGGATATTACATTTTACCGGTAATAGAAGCATCAAGTCACGAATTACGAATTATTGGCTTATTAAGGCTGATGTCACTGCCTTGCAAAAGGGCGTTTCTAATTTCAGGTCTACTCGTATAGTAAACACGAAAAAAAGAAGCTCCGATACCGGGAGTCGAACCCGGGTCTGCTCGGTGAAAGCGAACCGTGCTAGCCGTTACACTATATCGGATATTTCTAAAATAGTAAATCGAGAAGAAACTATCAGGTGTATGACTAGAGCCAGAGATAACCATTATACTTCGCTAAATCTGCAATAAAAATATACAAAAGTATACAAATGTATTCCGTAAGTTCAATGAAACATCTATAGTACAAATTTCAACTAAAAAGGTGCTAGTTTTTCAAATCCACGATAATATACGAGTTCTATGCCCATGTGCTTTCTGCTGACTAACATCGGAAACACGTCAACAATGACATTAATATCCTGACATACTCGCGTAATACTCGCCTAACATACAATATACAATATCAATTGAGTTTCCCACTCCTAGATTTTGCAAATCAATATAGATATGAACTCTGGTGCAACTACCAGATACAGCACCATGCGCATTGAACGTACCCAATGCTACTAACCACCATGGGAAAGTGAATTTACTATCCAGTTTTATAGATAGACTCAAAACTCTTCCTTAATTGACTTTCCGGAAGTTTATCCATACTAATGTGTAACTTATAGGCAAATCAGTACAACAGATACAGAGCAATCATGCACATACTCTTTTGGGAATCTGTACAATTTAAAATTCACCACATTTGAACCGTTTACTCTTTACGATTAATAAAACAGTCACACTTTTAACAATGACCCCTGGAACACTCCGTTTGGGCTATAGCTCGGTTTCATCACTCGTCGTATAGCAAAATCGCAATAGAGGAGTTAGTCCATGTTTTGGGTGCGAAAAATGTCTTCCCCGCTTTTTTTCGGTCAATAGGGTTGGATTCGATAGAATGGTAGGAAGCATAGACGGATCTAATTTTGTTGATCTGTTCTCACAACCTCAATATCCATGTACTCACAGTCTAAACTCGTCTTCCAGTGCAATCAAAACTTCTTTACCACCATTCTAACCTTACCAATGGCAATTGAAGATTTTCACGTGACTCTCTCACCTATAGTTTTTACCAGAGGTATGAAAAGTGACCAAATACAAAGCCAATATATACCTACTTTTTTTCAAAAAAACTTGTCTTTATCATTCGAACCGACTACTGTAGGCGATTAAAACCATGCTGATGTCAGACGTACGAAGATTAGATAATATCCGATCACTTGTGCCAAAATTTTATCAATTGCAACCGCAATCAGTATGGCACAAGGTGCCTGTTAGTAGAAGATCATCAGTATTCGTTTTATTGTTCTTGGGAAGATTGGGGGAGCTCAGAGTAATTTTGACGAAAAGATCTTCGAAATTGCGTAATTTTCCTGGACATATCTCGTTACCGGGAGGAAAAGCTGATTCATTAGAAGAGACGGAATGGATGGTTGCTAGAAGAGAAATGGAAGAAGAAATCGGTTTAAGCTCCAATAACGATTACCTTTTGAACAAATTTGGCTTCACTATCGACCATTTAAACATATTACCAAGTTATTTATCAAGAACCTTCTCTGCAGTAAGACCGTGTGTAGGGTTTATGAACTTTCACAATAACAACCAAGACGCAATTATAAACAACTTAAAGATCAGTTTGAATCCCGGAGAATCGTCTAGTATCTTTTCATGTCCTTTGCAGGACTTTTTATATCCTCTCAGTGAAAAGAGTCTTGAATCGATCGAATCGACATCTCACAGAGTTAAGTGGGGTGGAATACCTTGGAAGTTAAGAAGTTATATATTCAAACAGCATAATCCGAACGAAGTCGACTGGCTCAAAGATATCGAAGATTTATCTGCGTCGGAGTCCGAATTCACCGAGGATGAAATTGAAGAAGCCATTGAAGACGATATGGAAGAAGCAACCAAGAAAAAGGGCAAGTTGGAAGAATGGGGCAGATTAGGGTCTAGGAGAGACGAAGAAACAAACGAAAAGATCTATGATGTTTGGGGGTTGACGGCAAATATCTTACACGATTTATCGGAATTGGTGTATACAGACAAGTTCAATCGAGAGATGGGAGAAGAAGAGTTGATATATTCCATCTGGAAGTACGGAAATCAGATGAAAAAGAAGGAACGGTCACCAGAAGAAGTGAAACTTATCAATTCTCGTGGAGTTCCTGATGAATTTGGGTTCAATGATATTCTACCAAGAACAGAGTTTTTGAAATTGAAACAAATCTACAAGCTATAAATAAAGAAACATGTTATATGTTACATGCTACATGCTTCAGTGATCATTTTCTAACAAATTAAACCGCTTGCACCAAAATATATGAGTTTACACTTAATTATGTGCTTGCACTGAGAATTACCAGCTTTTTTTTAATTTTTTTTACATAAATCGAGTGGTACTTAACACACTAGCTATTCTTTCTACTAATCTCCTTCTTTACACAAATAGTTCAAAATTAGCATAGTTTATGAATTTTATGTAGCTAGTGAATAGCTCGCACAAACTTATACAGGCCAAATAGACAAATTTTATCTTAAAAAGAACAGAGCCATTGAATATCACGCTACATGTCGTCAACAGAGCAATTGAACCCCGTAGATGGTTCTGGTGGCACTAGTAATAACATAGAAGAAAACTCTGGCGAAAAAAGTCAAATTTCTTCCAAGATAAATTCTTCGACCCAAGATTCAAAAGTAATCGAATTGTTAAATTTATATGATGAATATGAAAAGTTGACTAACGGCGACTACAGGGACAATTTCATTAATGGATATTTAGATTTAAGCAGAGCAAACTTTAATAGCAGTGGTAGACGCTTTGGCTCGGATTCGTTTGATATGAAACCATATAAATCTTGTAAGCAGATTGTAATCGAATCAGATAACTTTTCTATGATAGATTTACTACAGAAGACAAAAAAGACTAATAAAGAGTCTAAGAAGGAAGGTACGAAAAAAGAGGACGAGAATGCGAACAAATCGAATGAAAATGAGCCTAATAAAGGGACAAAGAGTGAATCAGAGACAATCGATCTTTCCTCTGAAGATGTGCCTGAAAAGATAGATTTGGTGGAAGTTAAAGAAAGCATAGATCAAGTAAACGAACACAAACAAGAACGAGAGTTGAAAGAAGACACTATCTCACAGGCAGTGCAAGAGAGCAATGAATCGAATGGCACCAGAGACGAAGTTAATGGTGAAATAAAGAACAGAAAGAACAGAAACAGTAGTAAGCTTAGGACAGGAGCCGAGCAAAGTATATCCATCGCCACCGGGTCGTCGCTGGGTGCAAAAGAGACATCTATAGAAGAGTTAGGTCTAGAGAAGCTAAGTCTACAGAATCTGGGTCTAAGGGATCCATTGCTCCAATTTGGAGGACTTGTTCCATACCAGTTAAGTCTGGCCCAAGCATTCTTCGAGAAAGGGCTAGTTAACGTCATTGAAATTATAAACATGCAATCAAGAATCAAGCAGTTGATAAGAGAAATCAATGAATTAGAAACAGACCACCAGGTAGAGAAACTATCATGACTTGTAAATAAACAATTTTACGGATTTAAATGCCAACGAATTTATTAATATACAAATGCTATAAATATAGTTACATCGTACTATCATCTAGTTTTCAATGTCACTATACAAATCACTATCATTTTCATAATCTTCAGGATTAATAATTGGAGCGTCACTATCACTTTCGTCCATAGATTCATCATTATCTTCATTTTCATCGCCAGCAACCTCACCGTTCTTTCTGGCCAATTTTCTATCTTTTTTAGCCTGTTTCTTGTCTAACTTAG
Organism: Suzukiozyma fluviatilis; assembly: GCA_030560825.1. Lineage (NCBI taxonomy): Eukaryota > Fungi > Ascomycota > Pichiomycetes > Serinales > Debaryomycetaceae > Suzukiozyma > Suzukiozyma fluviatilis. The sequence goes on along the minus strand of JAKTVZ010000030.1, from coordinate 72,164 downwards.
CTTGGACGTTAGCCTTTTGTTGAGCTCTTCTTTCAGCTCTCAATTGTTGTTTCTTTTCGTGTCTCTTAGCTAAAGCTTTTTGTTCCAATTCTGTCTTGGTTATTACATTATGATAAAGGGTCTTGGAAGAGCCACCCAACGATTCTTCGATCTTCATCAAAGTCATGTTAATACGGGGTCCCAATTCAGTCAATTTAATGGCTCTTTTCTTGGTTGGAGCAACATCCTCTTCTTCCTTCTTTTTGACTAATTTTTCATCATCTTGCTGAACCTCAACGATTTCGTCGTCTTCAACTTCGGAATCAGAAGTAATTCCTCCCACAGAATATGGGTCCAATACCAAGTCAGAAACATCGGTGTTTTTGGACAAATTGGGCAAATTCTTCTTTAAGTTGTGATGACTATTAATTAACTTTTTAATGTTTCTATTCTCTTCTACCAATTTGGTATTGATAGCAAAATGTCTTAAATCGATCTCACCATTGGCGTTTTTATTTATCATTAACACTCTCTTAATAGATGAAACCCTAGTGGATTGCGGTTGGATTGGAGGAAACATGTTTTGGAATACAGTGATCAACAATTTTTCATGGTTTTGTAATTCGTTTACTTTATTGGAAAATCCATTCAACACTAATAATGGAGGAGTCAAGAATTCACTAGAATCTTTACCTACAGACTTTGGGTGCTTCAAGATTCTTCTGACATCCTTGGCCAATGAATATGAGTTGATCTTGAATTGCAAGGTAGGACCTCGGGGCATTTTACCTATTCTTAAAGATATGTTTCCTGATTCACTAGATTGATTGAAAATGAACAAATCACTTACCCCCAAAGGTCCGGCCATAACGATGAAATCCTTCAACTTGTTGGACTTACGTTCCCGCAAGTTGATGGCAGTGTGAGGCTGCATTACGTTTCTGAAGTCTTTGACTAATTGACTCAAAGAATGGTTCTTTAAAGAGCTACCAAGTCTTAACACCATGGATCTGGGAATCTTAGCGAGCTCTTCCTCACTGACCTTCTTGTGGGTTCTCTTCTTTACTCTTCTTTTAGCCATGTTAACTGATCTGCTCAAGAAAGACGCTACAATATACTAACTATCCCTATATAATAGTGTCCTTATAAAGATGGTAACGTTATCTGAAAACTTTTACTAGAGGGTTGGTGCTCTTTTGGCCATGCAGGACCTCATCTCATCTCATCGCATTTCAAAATTTAAAAGTTCATATTTGTAAGCTTTGTCAATATACAAGTTATAGAGCGATGTCAGTGAAATCAGCAGGTGTAATTAAGAAAAAGCATAGATCTGGATCCACCAAGTCTGATGTACGAAGTTTGGCCGAAAAAATTAAGCAGAAAGCTTTATTGAACCAGAAGAAATCAGCTCCAGTAGAAGAAGCTACCCCAATAGTAAGCGAAGTCGATGAGTCTGCTGAATTGAAGTTCAAATCTTTCTCAGATTTGGATTTGATTCCAGAGTTGTTAGAATCGATTACTGCCATGAAATTCACTAAACCTACTCCCATTCAATCTGAAGCTATTCCTCATGCTTTGCAGGGTAATGATATCATTGGTCTTGCCCAAACCGGGTCTGGGAAGACAGCAGCTTTTGCTATTCCTATCTTACAAGCCTTATGGCACGCACAAGCTCCGTACTTTGGGCTCGTTTTGGCGCCAACCAGAGAATTGGCCTACCAAATCAAGGAAACTTTCGATGCCCTTGGGTCTGCCATGGGGGTCAGATCAGTGTGTATTGTCGGTGGTATGGATATGATGGATCAGGCTAGAGATTTGATGCGTAAACCTCACATTATCGTAGCTACCCCTGGTAGAATTATGGACCATTTGGAACACACCAAAGGGTTTTCTTTGAAAAACTTGAAATACCTCGTTATGGACGAAGCAGATAGATTGTTAGATATGGATTTCGGTCCTGCTTTGGATAAAATCTTGAAAATCATTCCTAAAGTCAGAACCACCTACTTGTTCTCTGCTACTATGACCAATAAAATTGAAAAGTTGCAAAGAGCTTCTTTATCTAACCCAGTGAGAGTTGCTGTGTCTACCAAGTACCAAACTGCCGACAACTTGATGCAATCCATGATGTTAGTCAGCGATGGCTACAAAAATACTTTCTTGATTCATTTATTAAACGAGCATCTCGGTAAGCTTACCATTATATTCACCCGTACTTGTGCTCACGCACAAAGAACTGCTTTATTAGCTAGAATATTGGGCTTTGCTGCCGTCCCATTGCATGGTCAATTATCTCAAGCACAAAGATTAGGAGCTTTGAACAAATTTAAAGCTGGTAAGTCTAACATTTTGGTTTGTACTGATGTCGCAGCTAGAGGGTTGGATATTCCTGACGTTGACCTCGTTATTAATTATGATATTCCTACTGATTCCAAGGCCTACATTCATAGAGTGGGTAGAACTGCTCGTGCAGGTAAATCTGGTAAATCGATTTCGTTAGTTACACAATACGATTTGGAAATGTATTTGAGAATTGAAAGTGTGTTAGATAAAAAATTACCAAAAGATCCTGCTCCTTCAAAGGAAGAATTGGATGCTTTACATATACATGTTGATAAGGCTACTGCTGAAGCTATTAGACAAACTAAAGAATTTCACGAAAAAGGTAAAGACAACAGAAGAAAGCGCGATGATAGAGATAGAGAAGAACGTTAGAGTGGGATACAATAATTGTTTCTAGTCGGGATACTAAACAATGATGATTCTAAGAAAAAGAATATTAAAGAATATGCGAAATTTCATGAATCTGCGAAATTCTTAAATGTGGTAAAATGGATACGGCTCAGGTTTGATATTTCATTAGAAAGAGCGTGGAAACAACATAAAGCATGAGTTAGCCTAGATATGAGCTAACAGTATAAGTTAATTTAGCGAGTATCTGACGCAACGTTTAAATAAACCTAGTAAATGTAAATAGGGCTAACGTTTAAATATATTAACCAAATATACAAACAATAAATAATAACTAGAGAATTGAAGACCCGATATCCATCGATATCATAACTAACCAAACACTAATAACTCAACCATAACCAACGAACCACCTTATACATAACCATAAAATAAATATCTCACAAATCGTACAAAAAATTATTTGTGCAAGAAATGAACCGGACACTCGCCGTAACCCTTCTTATTGAACCAGTCCTTGATACATTTGTAGTGAAAAACACATAAGCACTCTAATCTTCCCACCTTATCGCCCAGGTTCAACTCTTCAAGACAAATTAAGCACTCGTTGTCATACTGGTCGGCAAACTTTTCGTCTTGTTGAATGGTGGAATTGGAATTCATGGAGCCTACAAAATCGTTTGAGCTAGTACCGCAGTTTTCGTCGGGGATTGCTTCGTATATAGGCATTGGAATTGGCGGAATATTGTACACCAACATTTTGTTGCGAGGGTGCGATTGCTTATTGTCGGGAGAAAGTCTCTGATGAGCTTCGTTAAAGTCGAACTCTATCAAACAGTTGTCAATGTGTTGTTCCTTGAATTGTTCAAAGCTCTCCGAGGAGATGTCTTGAATATGACGTTTATAGGTAGAAATGTATGTATGAAGTAAATTAACCGCACACACGGGACACAAATTCATATCCAGGTCATTGTCACCACTACGGATCCGTCTGTCACTAACTGAGGACGTAGTAGACATGGGGATAGTACGAATATTAGCCACAAATTTGGTAACACTATCAGTTTCATTAGCACTAGAATTCGATGCAAGAGCCTGTGCATGGGCTCCACCCCCCTGAACGTTTCCATGGCCACTACTTGAACTACCATGACCATGACTATGTCTAGAATTACCACTATTGGAGCTAATGGTGGAGCCAGTCCTCGAACTAGCAAATAGTGCTCTTCTGACCATACGGATCTCTTCCACACACGCATCGCAAGTCCGATAGGTCGAGTAAGGCTTACTGACGCTGGTGCCGTCTACGTCTACAATCATGGTGTTAGGGAAGTATCGAATCAGTTGTCTGGAGCATTTAGCACAGACTACTCTACCACATTTCCGACAATGATGGCGCCGGTTAAATAATCCATACAGAGACTCGCAGAGAAAGCACACCGTTACTTCTTCATCGTCTTGCCACACTGGGCCAGAATCACTTATATCTGCCATCACTTAGTACCATAAATTTAATGGGTGCTTAAGGAGTAGTTATTTCCCAGTTAAGTTTTTTGCATCTTGTGAATATGGTGCCACACACTCGCCACTGTGCCCCTGCCCAAATTTCAATGATCGTGCGAGGCAGTGGACCTAGCTTGGCTATGGATGAATTTCTGGGGTAAAATGATGGTAGTAGCATTATAGGGATGGAAGTTATCTTTTACACTCAAGAATGAAGACTACTGCTCTGATATTGCTTTGTAGATGAAAACCACTCCATTCAAAATAGAACCTTCTTGTGTACTTAATAGACAGATAGCGATATAGTGTTTATATCTACTACGAAGCTACCGCGACGCTAGGCAGAGCTTGGACCTAGCTAGACACGACCATAGCTTAATACGACCTAATTCTACCACCAAGTCGCACTCTTAGACCAATTCTGCACCATAAGTACATCCAAGTCAATTCTTAATTCTTTTCTTTCTGCTTTACACCTCTTTACCATCACCATCTCTCACCATCTTTTCACCATCTAACCATGGCAGATAGACTCACACAGCTCCAGATATGCTTGGACCAATTGGTAGAGCAATTCAACGCTACTATTAACTACGTCAACACAAATTGTGAACCTGCCTTACTAGACGAGGATGCAAACAGCGTAGTAAATCTCGCTATAGCGGCTCCATTACCGGGCCAAGCAGCCAATAACGGCACTGGTGGTGCCAATACCACCAACGCAAGCAACGCTGCCTCCAATCCTCTGCTGACGAGAGCAGATGCTGAACAAAAGTTTGACAATACTATTAACGAATTGGCTACTGATATAATATTGAAATCTCGACAAATATCAATGTTGATTGATAGTTTGCCCGGTATCGGAGTACCGCCGCAAGAACAGTTGAAAATTATCGATGATTTGACAGAAGAATTGAAGCAAGTGGAAAAGGAAAGGGTAGAGAAGATCAATGAGAAGGACCAGTTGTTGAAATGGTGTGAATCGTTGATACTTGAAGCTGCTGATGGAATTGCTGAAACCAGAAGCTAGTGGAAATATCTCTGTTTCATTCGGAGTATTTGTGTTAAAAACTGTATTTGTACATTAATTTTGTGAGGGATACTAATAGAGATTGTTGTAATGGGCCAGAAAATGCTCTAATCGGTTGAATTAACTGGTGAAACACTAATAGTAATCACGTTCACTTATTGGAAAGTTGAAGTGTTAAATAGCGACTGCCGTATGGGAAGAAGTTACTAGAAACTTCACTTTTTGAACACAGAAGTTGAACCAAAAGCAAACAAGTTGAATCAAAGATCTTTGACCAGTTTGTGCTCCAAATACAATTTCACTTACAAAGAATTGTCTACTTCATTCCTTATTGTAGAGCATTTATCTCAGTACATCGTCTATCGATCGTATTTGTATATACACTATTTCGAATATTGGGAATAAGCCATACAATCAAAGTCCCATCCCGCTATCCATTTTGATTTCTGACACCCTACCTGGGTCCATTCAGTTCCATAAATTAGAGGGAAGAATTGGTAGAAGCAGAATAACGTCAATCCACTAATGATAATCATTAACAAGTATCCGAACCACTTTCTCTTGGTGATCTGATAGTCAACATAGATTGCAATTAACAAGGTTGAAAAATACAACGAGGTTAAATAATGGTGCAAAAATAACTGTCTATCCATGTAGAAACTAGGAGCATAATGCACGAGCCAACCCAAGGCAAACTCTAAACTGGTTTGGTAGAACAAGCTGGTCGTTATTGGTTCGTAAGGAATAATGAACGGATTTAAATGATAGATGAAATAGAATATCTGTTTAGCAATAACGAGCGAAACTAAGAACACTCCAATGTAGTACACCGCAACGTTTCCAAGCAAATAGATGTGGCTATCTTCGCTAGAGAAGAAATTGATCCCCCGGGTCAAAAATGGCCACGTCTCAGGTCTCGACGCATAAACATGATCGCTTGTTAAATCGTTATTGAGTCTGAACATTGCTTTGTGATATTCCCAGAGCTTATCCCATAATTCGTACTTAGTGAGAACCACACGGGCGCGAGACGTATCGTTATTAAGCACTGGGTGGGAGTTGGTTTCAATATACCACAAAGTATTTGGAATGGTAGGTTCATCGAGACACAATACCTCGTTCTGTTCGAATCCCCATTCTGGCAATTTGGATGAATGCGACATAACAACACATCTAGTTCCACGATGCACCAATTGGAAAACGGACTCGGTAGCACGCAATTTTATACCAGGTAGATTGTTCACTGCATTTGCTCTTTTCTTGATAATCTTAATATTAAATTCATAGTTTATATCTGCAAGAAGATCACGAGACGAATTACACGAAACTTCGTTGGCATATTCGTGCTCCGAATTAGGTGGACGTACATCATTGACGTGGAGGTACTTCCCTGTAGCTTTGTGGAACAAACGAACAGGTTGTCCGTCCACAACCTCTTTAAATTTCTGCTGCGCTACGCCCTCGTAGTTTTTGTTTACTGACTCGATAATCCATTCGTTATTCTTGTCCTTGAAGCCATACAAGGTGACCTGCTGTTCGCCAGAGCCTGTTCGGTAGTTGTACTCATGCGAGTGAAGATAAGCTCCCAAATTCAAGTGCTTGATGGTGATAGTGCTACCAAGCGATACTTCTACTGGTTGTTGAGTAAGATACTCGTTCCCAATGAGAGTTGCCTGGAAATCTGGCGAGAAAGCACCGCTACCGCTGCCGTCGTAGGGCAAGCTGGCGAAATGCACCACAAATATGCCCAAGTAAATAGTCAATGGAAGAACAATAAGCGTAACTACTCTTGCAAAAACATGCTTAAACCAAACAAAGTCAGAAACCTCTGTATCGCCTAAATACTGCCATAACTGCCACAAAGTTATCAAACCGACCCAGGAAATGGTGAAGAGCCCTGTGAACTTTGTAGACACTGTTAAACCCAAACCCCAGCCGAGAATGACGAGAGATTTGAACCATGGTCTGGAAAACGGTATTTCTACTTGGTTACGTTTCACACCATACACGCAAATTGCCATACCCAAAATCAACGGCGAGTCGAGCAAGATCAACCGCGACTGGGTGATGAGTGAGTTCTCAAATAACACTAAACCGGAGCCAAAAAGAGCTACAATCGGTCTACAAGAAGATTTCCGGAGGATCAAATACGTCATAATTACCGTAAGAACACCACAAAAAGCCGGAAAAGCCCGCATCAAGACATATGGAACGTTATCGTCGTACTGATCGCCTATTTCCTTGAACGGGAAAGCTCCATTGTACCCTCCAATACAAGCAATCCAGTAGTAAATTAGTTTCACCAATGGAGGGTGAACATCGAGGTAAAAGTCTCCCGAAAAGTACTCCCTGGCAAAACCACCGAAGTGAATTTCGTCGAAAACCGTTTTGTTGGGATTTTGTAAACGGTAAAAACGAATTATAGTGGATACTATTGCTAGTACTATTAGAGTATAGTAGTCTACGGTAGTTAATACCGCCAGTTGCACTCGTGCTGGCATCAAATTGGTCGAGTAGAACACCCGGTCCTTGCCGAACTTGTACCCCGGAGGCAAGTCCGTTTTGATATGTTTTTCACCCATACTGGTGCTGTTGATTAAGAATTGTTTCTTGCAAATGTAAAGCACTTTTGAGTATATATATAAAGATAGGACCTGCATATAAACAAAGTAGTTGGGACATGGTTGGTTTGAGGTGGTGGGTGTGAAGAGGTGGGTGAATGAAGGTGTGGATGTGAGTTTAGAGTGTGAGTGTTGTTTGGGCGTAATTGTTGCTTTGAGGTGAAGCAAGACAATTTTTTTTGGGGCAACGTAGGGCAAGGAATGGGTGCAAAAAAGCTGTGCGAATAATGGCTGCAAAATAAAATAGAAGTAATAATTGGAAAAGAACTGTTTGGTTTAAGGTGTTTTTACATGCTGTTTTTGTATATGGAATTGGACAAGTTTTGATCTTTTAGGTATTTTGGAAAATACTGCGAGGTTAAATCTTAATTTGGCGGTATAATCTCAAGACATCAGTACTAGCTATTCAAGTAGTTAGTTGTAAACTACTAAAAGACTACTACTAGAATAGTCTATTTTGATATCCATAATCGTTTCCACAATAAGCTTACTCTCTTCTACTTGTGTTATATCAAATTTGAACGTTGATGGACACAATACTACTTGTTGTAGCTTACTAGCATGCTATTGTACATTTCGTGTTATATATAATGTTGATAGACACTATAGGTTCTGATGAATACAACGCTAATCGTCCAGACGCAAGCGTTGTGATATTCGATACAATACTCCACTGATACACACTACAGTGCATATGAGGCATCCCAGGCAATATATAGTACTCATTATTTTGAAGAATTTTAAGTTTGGAGCAAACGTACTTGAAAGCTCAAATTGTGCTAGGCTCATGGTCCCTAAGGGGAATGTCATGGCCCAGAAACCTCTATTGAATTTGATCAACCCGTATGACGAAAGTAGCGGGTTTGCTGCTGCATTTAACGGAGATATCTTCGATAGTACTGCTGCTATGGCAAGAAATGTCATAAAGTACCCGATTGAGATTAACAAAAGACACACCAAACTGGTGACAACTATTGCTGCAGTACCCATAACTTTGGTGTCAAATTCCCCAGAGGGATACTGTTTGACTATGTGATAAATGTTATTTCCCATTAACATGACAGAATACCCTGCTTGTCCCACAAATCCTACTGGTAGAAACGAAGTAAAAATCAAATTTGCAGGAGGCAACTTATGAATGAACAATTTCCAGAAATTGATCGTGATGATTATAAACGCCATGCAAATTGCAATGGACCAGAGACAAAAACAAGTTATCAAGGTAGAAACCTGAAGGTTTCTTGATGGTAAATCTTGTAGAAACAAATTTCCTTGAGAAGAAGCCACGGTGATGGCAACAATGGGGAAAAGAATAGTCAAGTGTAAATCGCTATGAATGAGCTTATTGCGATTCAAATTGACTATAAAAGTGAAGTAAAATATGATGCATGAAGTATAAAGAGATAAAACTACCGATACACACCATAGACCAAATATAACGATATGAGAATTTGGTTTTGACATATACCAAATGAAGTTGACAAGAGTCATATAACCCATAGGGAAGCAGCCCATAAACGGAGCGATCTTAGGATTGCAATGAAAATCTATCAATTTGGCCGGATGCCGATAGACTACTATGACAAAACTAACTACGACCACAAGCAAGACGAGGCATCCTAGCGAAAAAAAGATGTAGCCCAATATTCGGAGAAATTCATGAGGGTACGGGAAGTTATATAGTAGATTAGATGATATTCCTATGCCCATTACTGGAATGAAGAAAGCAGGCGAGAAATCATTTTCTAGCCATTTATTGAATTCAAAGAGCGGTTTGGCCCATAGACGGTGAAACCCTTTTCCAGTTTTCATCAAGTGCCATTAGATATTGAAGAGAAATATATACGATGAGAAATGCTTATATATACTGCGTTCGAGCTCCACGAAATCGCCAAAGCCCGAGCCGATGCTTGCAAATCTTACACATGCGTTGCGAAATGAAACAATGGACCTAAGATTGTAATAAGAACCACGCAAATACCACGGCAATGAAAAACTCTAAACCTACACATTAGGCTACGCCAGGACCGATTATCATATAGAATATCGAGACGCTGTATTGGCTGCTTCATGGTTTAAGTTTTCATCAGACTGTACCATCTCTAAAACAAACTGTGGCTCACGAACGTTGAGCAACCTTATATACAAAAGAAGACAATAGCACGATTACGCGGCAGGAGACTACATACTATCAATAGAAATCAGGTAGCGTTGTGGATACGAGAGAATCGATGTGAAGGGCTTCTGTTCCTCCATACCATTTTGTTTTGCAGCCATTATGCGCATTTTGCAACCAATACCCTTTTGAGCCAACCCGGAGAATTAACTATGCAACAGAAATTTATTTCTTTTCTATTCTACTGGACCCATAGATTGAGGTGAGTATAAACATGATATATTCTGTTTAATTTGGATTTGTGTTGTACTGGTGCTTCCTAGCATTGATTTTCGAGTAGTTTCTTCAATAACTATGGTTAGTCCTTTTCAATTTGGTACATTTTGCACCCAATAGAGAGAAAAACTGCGAAAAAGAACCATTGCGTTCTGATCCATTTTAAGCAAGCGGATGCTCTTGAGAAACACTAACTTTGTAGTTTGATCTCGCTAAATGTGGATATCAAGTTCGCCAAATGGAAACTAGTTAGTGAGTTTCTTTGGTAAGTCCCTCAAACCAAACCCCTTTGGCTCGCGATGGCCTGCAGCAGGCTACAGTACGAATCTTTTTCTGGACTGGGATGGGACAATGCCCGCTCAAAGTGAAACTGTGGCGCAAGCCATAGTATTGTGGCATAGAGCCCGTAGCAGTATATAAAGGGTCGTATATCATTCCAAATTGTATTTATATTTTCTCTGATAATGCCCTTACAAATTAATTAATTTCCTAGCAATAGGTAAAGATATGCAATTATAAATTATATATAAATTCTAGAATGCTAATAATGCTAATTAAATTAAATTGTTGATGGTATAACCATTCAGACGAAAAGTCTATACTATTTCTTGTCTTTTCTCACCGTACCATGCCTGTTTGATTTCTTTGATTGCTGTGTGGAAAACACCTAAAATGCAAGTGGTGGTTATCATTATCAAGGCAACAGCATAGATACTACTCATAACTTTGAAAAATACTATGCCCGAGCCGAAAGTTTTCGAGAGCTCGTTTTGGGCGAGACTCATGGTACCCAAGGGGAAAGTCATGGCCCAGAAACCTCTATTGAATGTGATTAAACCGTACTTTTTGTGAGTGAATTTTGGGTTTGGATTGGGTGCAAAAGGTCTTATTTTGGAGAATATCGATAAAATAGCGATGAAAGTCATGAAATAGCCCATTCCAATGAGAAATAGAGAAGCTAATGAACATATAATGACGAAAATGTTGGCTAAAATCTGTTTCAATAAAGTGATATCGATATTTTCATTGAGGGAATACAATAAGTAATTTTCCACTTTGTTGTTTGAAGTCAAAATTATTTCAGATAAATTGTTTCCCATAAGGCAAATCCCGAAAGAACCCTGTCCAAGAAACCCCACTGGTAAAAACGAGGTGAAGATCATGCTGGTAGCAGGCAATTTATGGATAAACAACTTCCAAAAGTTGATTGTCATGATCATAAAAGCTACGGAAACGGCAATAGACCACAAGATGAAACAGGTCACAATGGTAATAATTTGCAATCTTAAACTGGGTAAATGGGTTACAAAGAGGTTCCCCTGAGAAGCGGCAACAGTCAAGGCAACAATTGGTAATAAAATTGGTAAATTCAATTGGTTGTGTTCCAATTTATTTTCGTGGCATTTTGATTTTTTATTTTGCAGCTTTATGATAAATGTGTAGACAAACACAATACCGGAGGTGTAAAGTGATAAGATGACTGAAACCCACCAAAATGCCCAGATGATAAGTACGGTAGCCTTATCGTGATTGGACTGTACTACAGCCCAAATGAAGTTAATTATTGTCATGTAACCCATAGCCAAACATCCCATAAATGGAGATACGGCTGGGTTTACATGAAATGATAAGAACTTTTCTGGCAATCGATACATGGAGATGAACATGAACGACAAAAGAATCAAGAACCAAATACAGGCAATAGCGAAAAAGATGTAACTGATGTCTCTCAACCAGCGGGCTTCGTATGGAAAGCTGTATAAGATATTGGAGGTAATACCAACCCCCATAATACTTACGAAGTATCCCGGGTTAAAGTCAAGAATCAACCATTTCTCCACGATTGAGAGCATGCGACACATTCTCGAACCATTACTGATCATAGTCGAAGAAGAAGACTCTGATGCTCCAGATTTGAATGAATTCATGATTTATAAAGGCTCTTGCAATTTTAGCAGTAGCCTTTGAGTAAAGTTAAAAAAGTTAAAGAAAGAACAGAAAATGAATAGAAGAAGTCCTAAGAAGTAGTGGGACTGTGAATATATACTATTAATATATATAGCAGATGCACTATATGTGGGAATAGGTATATTAAGTACACTAAGTGTAAATACTTAATAAATAAAAAATAGAGATAGGCAGGTCACCTTAATATATAGTGTCCGATATATGCAACAGATGCGATGACTATATGTGACAGAAATAGCGGCGGCTGTAGCCTTGCCAGAGTAAGAATATTTTGGGGAAGATTTCTGTGACTTTTTAGGAAAAGCGATGGGGTTTGCAAAAAAACTGTGGTGTTTGAAAGGGGTTTGAAAAACTCATCGGCCCCGCTGCATTGTTGTCCGCCGCACGGTGCCGCCGATCCCTATTGTAGCAACCCTAGTAGATAAGAGGACACGGTGGTGGAATTGATAGGCGCGACTTTATTGTTAACACATGCCTATTTGGTACGCACAGTAAATGTATGAATCTATATTTAACCATATAGCTGTTTATTTATAGTAACTATGGCACCATCACTAAATTTTCTCTTCATTAGTTGTAGTGAGTCAGCGGCGGATAGGGGCGGAGGCGGCCCTGCACACATTAGCGGCGGCCACAATTTGACTCCGACATCGACCGCCGCTGATATTTAGGCAATGTCCGTATGGAGCGGGGATATTTGCTCATGCTCGCAAAACCAATGACCGTCGTCCGATTCTCTCGCCCAATCAAGTAATTTATCGGCTCATTGTCTTGCTCCGTCCTGCATGCAGGAGCGGGCATCGGGGCTATATATATATCTCTATCACAAACACATTTTTATATTATATTCGTGTTTTACAAGACAACAACACAATCATTTTCGTGCTGTCTAATTCTAACTATCGCTTCTATTTGCTATGTTATCTTTAACCAGCAATAACTTCACTCCTATTTATGCTATTGGTGGGTGCAAACCATTATCTCAAAACAGCTTCACTCCATGTGCTGTAAACTCAACCAACATCAACTTACCTCAACTGAACCCTTTGGCTAAGTTAATCAACGACTTACGTCTCTTGCTTGATGGTAAAGGCTTGTCCGCCGAAGATATCGACGTTAATCATGTCATGGACTTGATGAATAGCTATACTTCAAATGAAGCCGATTGGAGTCAATTTGCTCGTCATGATATAAATTCACCTTATTCTCGTAACGGTATTGTCAATATTAACGGAAACGCAAATCTCTTAATTTTAGTATGGGGTCCTGGAAAATCATCCGCTATCCACGACCATGCTAAAGCCCATTGTGTGATGAAGATCTTAAAGGGTAGTTTAACCGAACATCTCTATGATGTTCCACATGGTGAAACAGAAATGGTAGAAAAAAGAACCACGGAGCTTAATCGTGATGTAGTTGGCTATATTTCTGATGATATTGGTTTACATAAGATTTCCAATCCAACCAATGAATTAGCAGTATCTTTACACCTTTACACCCCTCCATATGCTGCTAATTTCGGTTGCAATCGTTACGATGAGCATGGGCACAAATTTCATGTTGATATGTCAAAATACTATTCATGGCAAGGGGAAATTGTAAATCAAACTTCCGCTTCAAATTGCTGATTTTGATATCGAGCTCTTGCTCGTTCTATTTTGCTGATCCAAGCATCAGCCGTCATATGGCTAGGAGCCATTTTCATTACATACAGCTTCATTTCTTGGGCATGGTTTTTTGCGGTTCTTTTCTATTAAAATTTATAGGTTAATAAACATAGTATTAAACGATTTGTACATCAGTGTGAAAATAGATATTTATGGGAGTTTAGAAGCCTTTGCAGAGGTTAAATCGAATGAATAGCAAAAGAAATATCTAACTCATCGTTCAAACAGATGAGTATTCATTGCAAGAAACTATGGCAAAAACCATACATGACCAGACGCTTTACAAGACATGAAAGTTTACAAGCCAAAACCTACAAGGTACAGTTATAAGTATTCATTATTTCATATTTATTATTTCATATATAGCCATGACCACTAGGCTTTTGGAAAAATCAATGGGTCCTCTTCATACAACTTGCTGAATTCAGTACCGCCATTTTCATTTGGGGGAACCTGTAACCAGTTCAACTCATCGTACTTAGCAGTACCATCAATTACATGGAAAGCAAAAGCAAATCTTGATTTGTTCGATTTATTATTTTCGGACTTGTGTAACACCGAATTATGGATAAGAACCAAAGAACCAGCCTTGCATTCGACAGGTGTAAAATCAAGATCTTTCGGATGATCGTCGTTGCTAACCCTAATCATTGTACATCCAGATTTGCCCTTATCTTTCTTAACAAATCTCTGAGTTATAGGGTATATTTTGTGTGATCCAGGATTATACCATAGACAACCATTATCTAATGTACAATCTTCCAAAGCGTACCAGAACCCTATAGCCGATTGAGGCTCTGTAAACAAGAAAGTTCCATCCTGGTGGCTGGGAACTTCATTTTCTCTTACGCTGCTACCAGCTTTAATTGGCTGTTTAAAGATAAGCATTGATTGCAAAATCCTAGGGTCTTTGTACTGCAAAGATTTCATTATCGCTTTCACTTTCGCATCAAAGGCTATCTTGTGGAACAAAGGATCTTTCATGTGTAAACCATGTCCAATTTTGTTAATAGCCTGTTGTTTAGGATACCTCAAGTTACCGTCATCATCAAATGCGTCGGTATCAAAGAAGTAGCTAATCTTATTACTCGAATTTAAGAAATATTCATCTCCAACATGACTATCTTCGCTAGTATCAAATTTCGTTTTGGGATGATGTTCAACATCAAACTTGTCTAACAAATTATGGGCTTCATTTAATAATTCCCCAGTTTCTTCTTTAGATAAGAAATCAGGAATGCATAACAAACCATTTTCATGATATTCTTTCACTTGATCTGAAGTTAATCCCGACATGACCGTTTAGAAGTGATAAATATATGCAAAAGACTCTAAAAACTACAACTTCAACTATGCCACTGAAAGAACAATGATATAAATATTATAAAATATTCGATAACCGTTAGCTTAAAAATATGCCAACCCCAGTCATTTGTTGCAGGAACAAATGCCGCGAATAACCGGGCTACATTAAATATCACTACAACACCAAGCACAAATAACAGAGCTTGTAGTACGGTGATATCTCTTCTGTTGAGTGCTGTTCATGTTGTTTATGCTGCTGTTCATGTTGTTTATGCTGTTTATGTTGTTTGGTTGTTAATTAGCATATTAATTTAGTATATATTATATAAAAGTATTTTTAGTATAGTTGGATCTATTTCCCAAACCATTTCAATTCATAGTATCTTATAACTGGATAAACGATTCCTGAAAATGCTCCACAAAGCCACATACCTATATCTCCTCCATCGTCTCCAATAAGTCTAGCGATCGGACCTTGATAGTACACTTGGTTCATTCCAATCACGGCACCAGCTACACCGGCTGCAAAAGATACCGCAGCCGCAATACCAAAGGTTATATTCTTTGGCTGGTTCCATCCTTGCCAATTATATAAATACTTTTTCGACAAATAGGACTTCTCGTCAGAAAACTCTTTACTGTGAAGATTTCTTGCTTTAATTGACGATCTGAAAATAAAATTTTCTTCAAGCAATATAACAATATAGATGGTGATCCAGTACCCCAACATTGGCAAAAAGTTACTAAGAATGTCTGATAAATGCTGTCTACCAACCAAAGACAAAATAAGGTAAATTGCCGTGATACAAATTGCCCAGCACCAACGAGGAATAATGGCTAATTTTGTATCGATTAATTGAAATTCAAACGCACACGAGTAAGTATTCATAATGTTATTACAGATAAGGGAAATGTACAATACCACGACAATAAACTTACCAAAGTTTCCCCATGGTGAAAATGCAATGTTTATCAAACCCCCAATCCCATATTCATTGTAGGCATCTTGCCATGGTTCGTACGAATAAGCAATTGCTCCACATAAAGTTCCTGAAATGGCGACAAAGGTGGTTGGTAATGCAATACCAAGATATGTCACTAAAAACACTTGAAACGAGTTTGTATCTTCAGGGAATAAGATGTAGTAATCAGAAGCTCCAGATCCCCATGTTGCAGTCACTGAGTAGCCAATTGTGAAGAATGACAACCAATTACCTCTAGTTGTTAACGAAGAATTTCCAAGCTTCGAAATCAATTCATTTGTTTCATGAAGGTAATCAAGTTTCTTACAGACAACAATGTAGAATAGGATTCCTGCTATGGTTACTGGGATGGCAGTGACGGTTTGGAACTTCAATAATACCTTAATTCCAAAAACGGCCACGATTAAACTAACTCCGCTAACAATGACAATACCTGCTGCTAAAGGCACCTTCCCATTGGCCACTGCTGCTAAAACTTGACCTCCGACTACACAGTTTACTACAGACCAGCCAATTCCACCAACTATGCAGATCAAGGCTACAAATTTGACTCCCCATTGACCGAAAAGAAATCTTGCTCCAACCATTTGTCTACACCCTGATTTTGGTCCCATTGTCGAGCAATAAGCTGGAACCAAACATCCAATCAACATTGAGATCAAACCACTAACCAAGGAGTCCTTTACATTCAATCCGAAGAGAAGAGTAGGCAAAAAGAATGAAGACATTGACGTCAACCCACCACAAGCAGCGATCCAAAGACCCAAAACATGAGAAAATTGAAAAAGCTTTGAATGTGATTGCTTTGAAGCTAACTCTGCTCTTTCTTTAGCAGAAACCCTTTCAATACCTCTGGTTTCAATCCCAAATGAGTCTAGTTTATATGCCCAAGATAACAATTTTGGGACATTTTGCGGCAGAGGTGCAGCCGTTATTGTAGCATGCGATTCTAACGATTCAGATTCGACCTTTTCTCCGCTCTTCCAGCTTTTACCGTCCATTCTATTCAGGAATATCACACAAGAGAAAATCCTTCGTAACCGAATAAAATCTCATCACTGTTTTATTAGCAACCACCATAGATCAACTGACATTTAAGCGCATGAATAAAATATTCGTATTAATGCACCTATGAGCTACCGCAAACAAAATCGGAAGTGAACGTACGAATGAATATAAATCAATATTGCTTGTGTTCCTTTTAAAGCCAATTCTTACAAATGGTAGATATAGTTCACGAACTCCTTGAGAAGCATAAGGACAAAGTCCTGCAATCAATCACCCATCCATTGACTAATGAACTTTGTCGTGGGACTTTACCGAATTACAAGTTGTATACATACCTTGTTCAGGATTTGAAATTTTTCCAGATCGGTTTGAACGTACTCGGCAAAGTATTAGCATACTGTGACGATAGCGAATCTGCTATTGTTTTGGGGAAACAAATTGGATTTTTAAGTAATGATGAAAATGATTATTTCGCAAGATGCTTGCAAGAATTGAAGACTGACAATGTAGTAGAGTTACAACAGAATGTGCCGCAATTGTTGCAGGACGAGTCCATAGTATTGCCTGAAGTCGACAGATACCTTGATTTGTTAAAATATTTAACCTATGAATCGAAATCGTACGTTGAATTGATTACTTTTGTCTATGTAATGGAAATGGTGTATCTTGGATGGGCTAATCATCATATTGCGTTAAATACCATTCCAAAAGGTTTACCCTACAAATATCAAGAGTGGATTGATTTACATAGCGGTGAGGCCTTCACCAAGTGGACAAAATTCTTGGAACAAGAGGTCATTAGGGTAGCCAAGAGCGAAGAAGATAAGCAATTGTGCGAAGAGTTCTTTGTTAAGGCGTTAGACCATGAAATAGCCTTCTTTTCTGGCTGCTACAACTATAAATAAGTATATATAGAATGGTGCCCTAGGTATATATCACTAATGTAATGTCATATTGCATAAAAAGATACATCGCTTAGAAGTGCCAAAAACTGAAATAAACCTCAACCTCCATAATTAAGTTACTTCTAGCGGCCATACGACGATACAACTAGTTTTTCGCTTCGGACTATGTACCTCCTAACCATGTACCTTTTAATCATTCCCCTTCTCCAAAAGCATTTCTACTTTTACCATTGTAAAACACGGGGAAGGACCCCTGCTAGGCACGAAAATGCAGCTAGAGGTTTCTAATCACCTGAGAAAGCAACCAAACAATAACCATCTACATAACCGGCCAACTCCTTCACTAGTGCTAGCAACGGAGAGATAGTGGTTGCAAAATATGCGCTTAGTGTTTGCTGGGGTATCTGCAGGAAGTTGCAACCATTTACTAAACGGGACAATTTTGCAACCATTTGCAAGACGCTATAAACGAATATTCTCATAACAGCATGAGAATCGTATACTGACTAGGGACAAGCATTTACAACGGAGAAATGGAATGGAAGCAAGTGAACTGTATCGGTATATGCTTTTATGGAGTGAATTGCCCCGGATACCCATTGTAGTTATGACGAGCACCCGATTAATTGGTCAGAGAAGCATATGGTACTGATACTAAATACCAGATAAAAAAAACTATATAAACCCAGCAATTTCCCACCTATATGAACACATTCTATTGGTTAAGTTGCTATCATTCAATATGACTACCAACAAGATTACCTTTTGCCTCAATTGGCAACCTACTCCATATCACATTCCTATCTTCATCAGTCAAATCAAAGGATTCTTCAAAGATGAAGGTGTTGATGTTTCAATCTTAGAGCCAACCAATCCTTCTGATGTTACTGAACTTATCGGTTCAGGAAAGATCGATATGGGTTTAAAAGCTATGGTTCACACATTGGCTGCAAAAGCCCGTGGCTTCCCTGTTACTTCGGTTGGTTCATTATTGGACGAACCATTCACTGGGGTTTTATATTTAGAAGGTTCTGGTATCACTTCTGATTTCACCTCTTTGAAAGGAAAGAGAATTGGTTATGTTGGTGAGTTCGGTAAAATTCAAATCGATGAATTGACCAAACACTACGGTATGACTCCAGACGACTACACTGCTGTTAGATGTGGTATGAACGTCGCCAAGTACATCATTGAAGGCAAAATTGACGCCGGTATTGGTATCGAATGTATTCAACAAGTGGAATTAGAAGAGTACTTAAAAGCTCAAAATAGACCTATCACTGATGCCAAAATGTTGAGAATTGACCAATTGGCACAATTAGGATGTTGTTGTTTCTGTACTATCTTATACATTGCCAACGATAAGTTTATTGCTGCTAACCCTGACAAGATCAGAAAAGTTATGGCTGCCCTTAAAAGAGCCACCGATTATGTCTTAGCAGACCCCGAAAGAGCCTGGAAAGAGTACGTTGATTTCAAACCTCAATTGGACAACGACTTGAACCACAAAATGTTCGAAAGAAGTTTTGCTTACTTGTCTGAATCATTGTACAATGTTCATCGTGATTGGGCCAAAGTTACCGCTTACGGTAAGAGATTAGACATCTTGCCTCAAGACTACCAACCAAACTACACCAACGAATACTTGTCTTGGAAAGAGCCTAACGAAGATCCTAATCCTTTGCAAACCCAAGAAGACATTGCTGAGCTTCAAAAGGAATGTAGAGCTTGCGGTGGGTACAGAAGATTGAAAGTTAATTGAATTTTATAGTTGATTTAAACAATTTGAATATGTACATGAGCAATAACTATAAACATTTGTAGACACTTTTAACACAGATTTCGTTACACCCCATCTTACACAGAGTTTCACTTCTTCGGCATTGTTTTTGACACAGTGTTTTAAGCACTTGTCATTTCCAGCGCCTTTTATATCACTTTTTAACAAAGGTCAATAGACTTTGTCAATTAACCGAATAGACCCCCGAATCATTTATACAAGAAAGATAACCATCCTTGTTTTCTAGCGTCTCTTTCGGCCTGTGGAACAAACGCATCCACATGTTTTCTAATCTTCTCGGTAGCCTCTGCTGCAGTAGCTTCTCTACCGATAACATCTACGAAATTACCCTCCGAGTCCATCAAATAGAAGAAAATCGAATGGTCGACCAAATAATCTTGTCCTGGTTTCACATCAGGAGGAGTAGAGAAATAAACCCGATATTGTTTACATGCTTTTTTAACATTTTCGTATGTACCAGTCAATCCGAGTATCGAAGGATGGAAATCTTGCAAGTATTGTTTGATGATTTCCGGTGAATCTCTTGCTGGGTCACAAGTGATGAATATAGGCTGCAATTCGATGTTGTTTTTCGATTTCAACTCGTCCAAAACATCTCCTAATTTGTCCAATTCGTCAGGACAGACATCAGGACAATGGGTAAAACCAAAGTATATGATGGAAAACTTCTTATCGTTGTTGATCAAGTTCTTGTCGGTAAACTGTTTATTTTCCGTGTCAATAAGATCGAAAGGACCACCAATTAAAGGTTTACCGTAACCTCTTTTACTCTCTACTTCCTTTTGTATTCTAAGTCTTTCTTTCTCGCGAGAAAACCACCAGGTGAATCCTCCGCCCACCACGAGCAACACCATAACTGCCTTCCACGAGGCGAACTCTATACTGTTGCCTGCGGCGTATTTCTTACCGGAATCTTGACTACCTCCTATGGCTACTCTTGATAAAGGTCTCTTTTTAGGCTTAACTTCGTCATTTTGTACGTTTTTCTCTTGAAATTTCACAGCCGTAGTTGAAAGTAATCTATTGACACTAGGGCCAAATTTCGAGACTGCTAAAAGTCTGGTGCTTGCTCTTGGAATCATGGTGTTTTTGAGCTAGAAATAAAATGGCTCCATTCTACAAATACAGCAGAAAAACCTTGTGTTTTATACAGGCACGAGATTTTTCACTTAAGTTGTTTCTTCCAAAGTCCGTCGATACTACACAGTAACAACCATAATGGGCAGTAGCGATCCCCCAAAATCGCTCGTAAACTGGGCTGAAGCCAACGGAACCCTTATCTCGCAAAACTTGACATTTGAACCGGTTCTGGCTGGTCATTTTGGTGCTGTCTACAAAGGAGACGAAAAGAACGATGATGCTTTAAACGGAAACCAGATCAGGTTGCCGATAAAACTTACTATTACGTTACAGACAGCTATCAAGCTGCTTGGTGACGAGTTTGGTGCAATTAGCGAGAAAACTTCCAATGTTAATTCTGTATTGAAATTGTACCTTTGCCGCGAGATGGCACTGGCATATATTAGCGATTCTTTCCACGCTGCTTACCTCCAATCGCTCCCAAACTTGTCACAAATCAATTCTCCCTACACCTGGACGGCTGCTGAGAAAGCTCTCTTGAAAGGGTCCAATTTGGGTAGCTCTTTAGCGGAAAATATCGCCTTACTAGTAGAGGAATGGTGGCAAGTTATCAACCTCTTACCGGAGTCTTACCACCCCACAACTCACTATATGAACATGAAATTCTATTACGAGTACAAATTCTACACCGAGGACGATTTCCACAAGTATTGCGTTGATGACTACTCTGCGGATAATTGGACCAGTTTTGCCAACTACTTATGGGCATCTCTTATCTTGAAATCGAGATCGTTTCCTGCCTATTTATTGAAAGAGGCTCCTGGATATGATTCTGTTTCTATAAAGACCGACGAAGCCATGCTTTTGCCGGTTATTGACCTTTTGAACCACGATCCAAAAGCTAAAGTCAATTGGTCGGTAACAAGCGATGGGTTTTTCAACTTCAAATCGGACTCAATCGTGCAAAATCAGCAACTATTCAACAATTACGGTATGAAGGGTAACGAGGAGCTTTTATTGGCGTATGGCTTCTGTTTGGAAAACAATAGTGCCGACTCTGCTGCTATGAAACTTAAGATAAGTGCTGAAGTGATTCAATCGCTCCGAGACTTTGGTATCAAGCTTCCAACCATCGACGATTACACCACTTCTGTTGTTAGAGGAGGTACTAGCAAGCCTGCAAATGACGAAGACGGACTCTTGTTTTTCGTAACCGAGACTAACTTACCAGACAGTTTGGTACAAACATTCCAGTATATCGTCAAGAACGACTGGGAGACTCCTATCTCTCTCAGAATGAAGTTACATGGATTGAACGAATTGAGAAGAGCAACAGAAGCTAAATTGAAGTTGTTAGTTGCTCCAAAAGTCACTAATGAAGTTACCCGTAATGTTAACATCTATATTACTTCGCAACAAAGAATACTCCAGGCTACTATCAAGAACATTAAAAGAATGGAAAAGACCTTGTTGGACGAAAACAAAAGCAAGCTCATCTCGTTGAAAACAGTGTATAAGAAGGACGTCAAGTTGGCACAATCGTTATTGCTTACGTTTGGATTCACAAGCTACGAGCAAATATTGGAATCGCAGTTCCAGGACCAATGTTGGTTGGTTTATTTGATGAGATGCTACAACAGAGACGAATATCTTTCCAAAGACGCTGGCGAAGACGGCGATGAAGAAAACTTCTTGCCGTTGTGGATCAAGCAGTACTTTGACAAGCTTGTAGAGTCAGGTACTGTGACTCCGCAACAAATCATGGACTACAAGGAGATCTACGAGAATTTGGTATTACCGTTAAACAAGGCAGTTCCTGAAATATACGACAGAGGCAAATGGGGAGTGAAGGAGTTGATTTTGGGAGCCAGTCTTTTGGACAAAATTGGCTTTGTTAGAGGCAAGGACTTTGACTGTATCTTGGTTGTTCCCGAATAAGACAAAGAAAATGTTAATAGAGCAAGTGTGAATGGTGTATAGTGATAGAGATGGAAAGATGTGAATAGTGAAAGATGTGTATGAAGATGAGACTGGTACAAGATGTGAATAGCTGTGTATAGTATTAGATGTATAATAATACATTATAACATTAGATCTGTATAATATAGTACTACATTTATAACATTAGATCAGTATAGTACTACTGTTCAACATTAGTGTATAATATAACATTAAATCTGTATAATCTATAGTACTACTTTATAACATCAGATGTATAGTACTGCGTTGTATAATATTAGTGTATAGTACTATATTATATAGTGTACTATATATGTATACTATATGTATATTTTATACTATATTATATGTATAGTATTAAATTATATGTATTTTATATGTATATTTTATGCATAGTACTATATTATTTGTATACTATATATATAGTACTATATATTACATTAGTGTATAGTACTATATATATAGTGTATAGTACTCTATATAGTGTATAGTACTATATTATATAGTGTATAATACTATATTATTAGTGTATAGTACTCATCTGTAAAGTATTACTAATAGCACTAGATGGATAGAATTAGTCTTGTACTAATTGTATAGGATTGATGTTACACAAGAATACACCATAGATTAGTACAAACAATTTCGCATAGATTTGTTCACTATAGTTTTGTAACCGCAGTTTTGTACCATACATTTGTACCATACATTTGTACCATAATTTTGCACACTGTATATTTGTACTGTACTTTTATCTTCTTTTCTCTTCTTTTGTCTTCCTTTGTTTAATGCTAACTTTTGTACAACTTCTACTCTACACTTTATATTAAAATCAGTATTATTCAACTATACACTAACTAATCTTCTTTAATACCACCGGTACCAGCACGTTCAGCAGATTCAACAGATTGCTTATCAGTCTTAACATCTCCACCTTGGCCAGTCAAAGCTTGCATGAAACCTGGGGCGGCCTTGAATGGTCTCTTCAAGTCTCCAGAAGCTGGAGTTCCAAATAAGTGAATCTTGACAATGTTGGCTTCTAAAGCAGATTTGACTGAAGAAATCGATTGCATCAATAAAGGATTGGTGTATTTCATGTAAATGTGCATGAAACCCATCATTGCAACCCCAGTAAAGATACCTTTGATCTGGGAGTCGACTTGCTTTAAATCGTACTCTTTGACAGTAGTAACAACGGCTTTTGGTTCGGTTTCACCGCCAAATGGGTTGGCTGGTTCAACGTATTTTAAGGTGGTTAAGTCGTTCTTAGCGTTGATCTTGGCTCTAACAAATAAGTATACTCCGAGGGCAATAACTTGACAAGCCACGTAACCGATTCTGACATACAATAAGATGTCTGGATCTTCCAAGTCGAGACGACGGGATACTTGCATCATAACAAGCATCAACACTAAGTTGGAGATAGCAGGATTCATAGCGATAGGTACAGTGGAAGAAAGAGATTGTTATCTAGAAAGAAACTTTTCTGAAAAATTTTGTAGCGCGCAGGCGAGGTTTCGTCGACAAGTGCGAATTTTGTGGAACCAAACAGAACCTCAGAGAAGATTTGGATTTTTTAAGGTTTGCAAGCAATTTTTTGGAGAATAAACTGGATTATATTGTTCTATATAGTCATTTACATATACTTGACAATTTTGAGCTTATTTGGGCTGAAACTGAGAGAGTTACTGCGGTCTACTTTATTGGTAGTATTGATGTGCTGTCGTGCTAGCGCCACCGATAACGTTCGCCTAGCGCGCCACCAAAATTACGATTTGTGGGGCTGCCACCACCAGGGCTCGTTTAGAGAGATTTTTACCACCAGAGAAGGATGGAGGTGGTTTAAAGTAGCTCACATATGTTTATAAGCTAAATTTGGCAATATTTTGGCATTTACTCGCTTAATAGTCTCTTTATTCTCGGCTACGACTATATCTTGGTCCAGTATTAAGCATAATAAGTAATTAGACAGAATAACCATTAGCATAATATCTCTGGTTTCTGCGTAATTTCTAAGCGAGCAGTTTAGTACATGATACTGCAGCCGAGAATGATTTAGACATACTTGATTTAGACATAGCCAAAATGAATACTAATATAATTATCTCTTTTTGCTACTATGATCACCTTTTTACAAATTAACGTAGAATTGACTCTATAGAATTCGATATTCAATGGGAATGTAGAAATCACTTTTCCTGTAAGCGTCCCTCGATTCAAGATTCAATATTCCACCTACAAAGATCATGGAACCGTAGTTTCTTGTAGTTTAAAGCTCTTCTTCTTCAAACGAAACATCACCAAATTCCCAACATCCTAAATGTTGCGATTTGGCTTTTTGTTCAGCTACCAATAATTCAGCAACAAAGTCGGTACTTCCACCTTGTTTGTTAACAATACCCCAACCTTGGCTGACCAATTCTTTGTTAATGGTATAGCTTGGATCTTTTAATGATTGCTCAGCATCGTACAAAATACCTTCATACTCAGCAACAGAACTAGGAACCGCTGCAATAACCAATTTTTTGTCAAAAACTAAGTCTTCTAAAGCATAAATGGCTTCAGTCAAGTAGTCAGTTGGTTTGGTTGGTGGTAATTTAATATTTTGTAAAACGGTTGTATGAGCAAATGCTGGGTAAGCAGCCAAGTTGAACTTAGCTGGTAATGCTCTTAATGAAGATAAAGGCACATCGTCAGAATTACCGAAATCTAAGTGCTTGACCTGGTACTTGCCAGTAGCCTTGTCATATCCAGTAACTTTGGCACGGTAGTATTTGCCATTTTCACTGAATTTAGCGGCAACAATTTCGTTCTTTCTTGGTGCTTTTACTAGGTTAAATGGTAAATCGGTAGAATTGATGCTTGCACTAGGATTTTGCGAGTTAAATTGATTGAATTGGGTTTTGAAGTTAGCAAATTTCGATACGGTGGCCTGGTCCAAATGATGGAAGGAAATAACCCCGGTGCTTTCAACGTCAACTGCTTCAATATCAAAAAACTTTGGCTTGCTGGCCTCCAAATTGATGGAAGCTAACTTAGCTTGGTTGGCTTGTAATTCAGCTTCAACTTGGCTAGGATCATAGTTGGCCCAAATACCCTTCTTGCTGTTTTTGGCGCTTTCTTCAGCTTTAATTAATTCGTTAGCAAATGGGTTGGTGTGAATAGCAATTTCATGAACTTTGACTAAACCTTGTTCTAATAAATTCACTTGAGCAGGTGATAAAGTATTGGCATTGGCATATAAATTACCAATGAATCCACCAATCTTGTCGGTATCGTAGACTTCAAATTCAACAGATTTTTGTAAATATTTCTTATTCAAGTATTTAACTGCTGCATCGTTATTGATGTCGTTTTTATCGTTAGACAATCCTCCTAAAATAAGAGTCAATTTCAACCCTTCCTTAGGGTTAAACAACTTCACTCTGTTCCCTGAAGGAATAAAATCAACGTAGTATCCACCCATTCTGCCTTTTTGCTTGAAACCATTGAAGAAAGTCTTAGCTTTGGCGAAGTTTTCCGAAGCATCAACAATTCTGGTACCAACGGTTAATACCTTGTTGATATCACTAGCGTAAATCCCTTTCTTTCCTGCCTTTTTGGCTTCTTCTTCCAATTCAAGAAGTCTATCCCAGTTCACAGATCTTTCATGGCTGGTAGCCTTGTTGTGTCTGATTACAGTACCCCAACCATTGGAGACGATTAATTCAGATAAATCGTTGTTACCAAACTTGAAACTGACAAGGAACCTACCGTCTAAGTTCAATTCTTTGTTTGGCTGTCTGTAGCCTTCAACATACAAGCTACCTGACTTTCCTACCACCTTTTCTCTGACAAATTCACGAGCAGTGGCAACCAACGCCTGTTGTGTCTGCTTGTTTCCTGTAGTGGTGTCGTTAGGTCTTGGTCCCCGGAGCGATGCTAATTGAACAGTGACTTCTTCGTCCGATTGAGGCAAACGCACAATCAAACTGTCGGTATTGATAACTTTAGCTACTTGAACATTTTCGATAGTAACTCCTGGGGCAAGTTTGGTAGAGGAAGAAGCTGAAGAAACTGGTTTAACATTAGCATACAATCCTTTACCTAAAGCTTTGGCCGACTGTTCGGCTTTTCTAAAGGTGGCCATAGTGGCAGACCCGATTAAGCTGGACTGCCAGTCTACAACTTCAGCCAAACCTGCTTCCAACAACTTTTCATGGATATTGTTACCTGAAGCATGGCCAAAAATACCAATAGGCACCCCAGTTTGCGATTCGCCAATTATCTGCACCGTCAATTCGGCTTTTGTCGTCAACAACTTTTCCTCCACGAATGCTTTTGCTTCCTGGGCAACTTTGGTGATATTAGCAGGCTGGTTCACATCGTCAGTTCTAGGACTCTTGACCCCAGCTAACAAGATAGGAGTTTGCACATGGTGGTTTTTGTTTATGAGC
This sequence comes from Suzukiozyma fluviatilis, assembly GCA_030560825.1. Lineage (NCBI taxonomy): Eukaryota > Fungi > Ascomycota > Pichiomycetes > Serinales > Debaryomycetaceae > Suzukiozyma > Suzukiozyma fluviatilis. The sequence goes on along the minus strand of JAKTVZ010000030.1, from coordinate 44,836 downwards.
AATCTGGCAACAACACGATCACCGGAAATTACTTTTTCTACAATGGTTTTGATGGGGTATTTCTTTGATTTGTTGATGATATTTTCGTTCAAATCCACCAATGAAATTTTATCGAAAGAATCACTCCAGATGCCCAATTTGGCCAATCTGGCAGAATTTTCCGCTTCTTTCAACTCGTAGTAAATGTCACCCTCTGATTCAGTAAAATTATCCTTCAATTTGGCCTGACCATTCTGCAAAAGGTATTTGATCAAAGAGGCAAAAATCGGAGCTTGGATGTCACCGAATTCTCTCCCCGAGGTGGGGTTCTTGTAAGTGACTCTAAACTTGATTTCTCGTCCAATTAAAAGCTGTCTCAAGAACTCTTTGCTTTGGAAATCGTCGGCTCTAATGTAGTTTAATGTCAATTGTCTCTCAGGAATTGGAAATTGTCCGCTTTTTGACGGAATTAACACTACAGAATCTCCACTCAACACATTCTTGACCTTAGCAACAAAAACCTGCGACATAATACCACTATTTGTTAATTTATGTTTGATTTTTCACTCGTTGAAATTTTCACAGTAAATTGTCTGTCCAGATTTAGCGATACGTGGTGAAAAATTATGGAGCCAGATCGAGCCAACGAAATTTGAGCCCACGAGATTTGTCGATTCTGACGATTTCTACTCTTTTTGAAGCATTGGCTGTGGTATACATTGTGTTTTGGATATACCTCTGTGTTTCTGTGGTTTCTACTGAAAAATCACAGGAAATACACTTTCTTGTTCTATTCTCTATAGCTAATGCAGTAATTACTAGTGCGAGACTTGTACCGCACTAAAAGGGTCGCAGCAGATACCTCCAACTAAATTTATTTGCTTTATCTCTTCTTATACTCTTGCTTGATAACCTCTTGCTTTGACTTCTTACTTGATATTTATTACTTGAAGTTCCCTTACTTAAATACCCTGATTTCATATTACATTCACACCAATTTACTGACTCTCACTAATCACTCTTTATTATGGCCAGATCAACTGCTCAGAAACGGTTATTGAAGGAGTTCCAACAACTCTCTAAAGACTCACCCCCGGGTATTGTAGCTGGGCCATTGGATGAAAATGACCTTTTCGTGTGGGAATGTCTTTTAGAAGGTCCTCTGGATACTCCCTACGAGAACGGGGTGTTCCCTGCTAAATTAACCTTTCCCAAAGACTATCCTTTAAGTCCTCCAGTATTAAAATTTGATCCACCAATTTTGCACCCCAATATCTATCCTGATGGAAATGTGTGTATTTCCATTTTGCATCCTCCAGGTGAAGATCCAAACCAGTACGAAAGACCAGAAGAAAGATGGTCTCCTGTGCAAAGCATTGAAAAGATCTTATTGAGTGTCATATCGATGTTAGCCGAACCCAATCCAGAAAGTGGTGCTAATATCGATGCCTGTAAGCTTTGGAGAGACGATAGACACGATTTTGATAATAGAGTAAGATGGCACGTTAGAAACAGTTTGGGTTTATGAGTAATTACTCTAACATAGTACAATTAATTTAGTATACGTTGATAAATAGTTATCTATGGTCACTATCTAGTTTATTTCATTGGCACTTTGTGTATTGGGTATTGGTGTTAGTTCAGCTAACTAGACAATAATCTTGTTCCATTGATTCTGGTATTTGGTATATTCAGTATATAATATATATAGTATGTATAGTTGATAGATGTTTAATAAGAACTAATCGCGCATAATAAAAAGAACTAACATTATCAATGAGAAAGAAACATTGAGAATAAAGTAGTTTTATTGAGGAATTGGTGTTTTGCGACTTAAATCAATCTAGAAACTTAATTGAATATCCCACTACTTGCCATGAATGTTAGAGTGGTAGAGGTGGCTATAATTGGTGCTGGGGTGTCTGGGTTGAAAGCTGGTACTACGTTACTTGAATTGGGTAAAGTTGCAGACAATATAGTCATTATTGAAGCGGAAGACAGAGTGGGTGGAAGGCTAAAGACCGATAGAACCAGCTCCAAGATTGGTTTACATTATGATTTGGGTGCCTCTTGGTTCCATGACGCTCTTACAAATAATGTTTTGCAACAATCGCTTGATGATGGAAGCTTGAATTGGACAGAAGATGTCTATTTTGACGATAAAGACCCGAGCTGTTATGATGAGCTGGGGCAAATTGATGTAGTTGGGTTAAAATTGAATCGAGTTTACGAAGAGTTGGAGAAATTTGTCGAAGTTTACTTCTTCGATAGTATTGAAACTGGTGATATTTCCTTACAACAAGTTTCTCAATTGTACTTTGAAAAATACCATTCTAGATTGACTACAGATCAAATAAAGTATGTGGCAAAGATGATTAGAATGTTTGAATTATGGTACGGAATCTCCTACGATAGTATTAGTGGGAAATATGCCATAATGGATCATCAAGGTAGAAATTTGCTCAATATCAAAGGCTATGATTATTTAATTAACAAATTAACAGAGAAAATGGAATCTATGATCATTACTGGTTCGCGGGTTACTGAAATCAATCGTCGTTGTAAACTGTCTGAACCAGGTAAGATTTTACTCACTACTTCAAATGGGACGAAAATTTATTGCAATAATTTGATTGTAACTGTGCCTTTAAGTGTGCTTCAGTTACCTGCCAGTGAAGGAATCACATGGATTCCAGCATTACCGACTAATATTACCGATTCTCTTAAGACTGTTCACTTTGGTGCGTTAGGTAAGGTGATCTTTGAATTTAACGAAATATGGTGGGACGAAAACGAAGACAGGTTTGAAATTTTTGATAACGGAGAACATGAAAACCCCAGTGAAAGTTTAACCAAGCTTCCGAAACCATTTTCTTACCCAGCCTATATAATAAATATGGCTAGTAAACACCGTCCAAGACGAGGTGCAGCTCTACTCATTCTCACCCAAGCACCATTGACAAACTATTTGGAAGCTCATCCAGAACAGGCATGGGATTATTTCAAGCCAATGCTAACAAAATTGGAAGTGAAAGGAAAGACTTGCACGGATCCAATCAATGTAATTACTACTGATTGGACCACAAAGCCAACATTCGGTGGTTCATATACTTCCTTGCATACGAATGATGATCCATCTGATCTAATTATACAATTATGCGGAGAATACTCTGGAGTCGGCTTGTTAGATACGAATATTAGATTTGCTGGAGAACATACAATCCTGGACGGTGCTGGATGTGTTCATGGTGCCTACGCTAGTGGAGAAAGAGCTGCTAACTTGATACTACAAAATTATTAGTGCTTATAGATGGCCCTATTTCTTTAGTGGCCCGTTCAATATACATATGAACTTAGCATATAGACGGTTAGTACAATGTGTCAGCTCATTGTCAATAGCTCGAAGTTACGACAGCTATTGATTCATACCAGACTTCGACTAAGTATCATTAGACCTCTAAAAAAACACAAAATAGCAATTTTCTCCGGCTGGAAATTAACCAAATTAGGTTTAAAAACTATAGCCGTGCTTATTTTCTTGGCTAGTTTGTAACAGTATACTCTCTATATGGCTGACCTCTTATTCCCCTAACATATAGAAACATTCAATCTGCCATATTCTAGAACCCTCTAGCAAATTTTGCAGCCAGTCGTGCAAAGGAACAAAATTTTTTTCAATGGATATAAGAATAGGTAGATGGCATTAGATTACAGTTGCTAAACCTGCTATTACAACACTAAAATGAGTACTTTCAACGCTGAAACCGCAGACAATCTTGAAGACATCGAAAAGCAATTTGCTGTTAAAGCAGTCAAGCACGTGGAAACCTATTGGTCCTTATTAGAAAACGTTGGTGGGTCTAACTTAAAATTAACCAAACACGATGACGACATTTTTGAATCTTTATTAGAAGACTTTCCTGAATTCAAAGAACCAGCCAATGTTGCTGTTATTTCTGAAGCTGAAATGAAATCGGTAAAAGGTAAAGAAAAATGGAGAACCTTCTGTGAAAAATTCAACCAAATCGAAGACTATAACTTCGGTACTATGTTAAGAACCAAAGCTAACTCCGAATATGATCAAGAAGGTACCATATTTGCCGTTAGAATTCAATTCTATGCTATTGAAATTGCTAGAAATAGATATGGTTTAAACGATTGGGTCAAAAAATAGATTTGTCCAATTACGTTTAACCAACTGCTAGATAGTTCATCGCCCCGTCGTTCCGTTATTTCATGTGTATAATTAGCTCTTTGTATTATATTATTCTTAATATTATTGTAATCTCAGACCATAGCAAGTAATTTACTTTGCAGCAAAGGTAGAACTTTTCCCAAAGCGGAATGTGCGGCGCGCAACATCTTCAATGGCTGCAAAATTTAGACAAACTCTGAATGAACATTAAACCTCTATAGCAGTGGCTCGTCCATCAAATCCTTCTTTGTTCTCGAAGCGGTCCAGATCTTTAGTTTTTTATTTTTGAAACTAAAGTTATGGTGGATATTGGCGAATCTAAACAAAGGAAATAAATACCTTTCGAACTGGTTATCTTTACCAAATTCAATTTTGAGAGATCTCAAATGGGAGCATAGTGAGACTAGTTCTTTATCGGAGCGTGGGGAAATATCCTTGAACGATTTCAAAGCTTCTAATCCAAAAAATAGAGAATTCCAAATCAAGCATTCCAATACTTCATCCACTGGAAGTTGGTATAGAGAAAGTAATCTTGGTAGTTTTTCTGTCTCCTTGATTTTTGTTACTACTTGCCAAAGTACGAATGCCAAAAATTTAAACTCCATATTGGCAACCGCATATTGATCACTCAAATCAGATGGAATCACCACCAAGAAGGTACTTTGAAGACCTATAATTAATTGTAGTTCCCAAAAGTCAGCCTTGAATCGAACTTGGGGATAAGTCTCAAGTTCTCTACGGAATCTAGTTACTAACGACGAGACCATCATATTGATTGGAAAACAATAGGGTGGAATTATTCTATCCTGGATAATGAAAGTTAATATCCTACGGATAATAATGAAAAAATGTGGAGCATACATCTTATCAGTGCTCTTAAGTAAGCATCTGAAATATGAATCTTTGTGTAAAATACTAGGAGCGATATACTGATGAATTTCATCGACAAAATATTCAATATCAAAGTATCCTCTCGTGGAATCAATTTCACTGTGATTTAAGTATATATAAAGTAACGTAGCGAATTTATGAAGAATCAAGTTGCGATAAAGTTTCTTTGAATCGACAAATTTATGGCAACAATTACACTTTAAAATCTTGCCAGATACAAAATTCAATTCTTCTACGTTATCCTGAAACAAAAAAGTATTCAAATTTGGGGAGCATAAAACACTTCCACAGTGATCACAATTATAAGAAAAGAAATAATCATGCTTTCGAGTGCAAAGGGTACACTTGCAGTTGAAGAAAAACCGATTGACTAGGTCAAATTGTCTAAGCGGTTTGGGAACCATCACGGTGCAATAATTGGTGAACAATTGCGATTTTACAGGGGACGTCGTTATTAAGCTGAATGTATCCTTATCGTTGTCAAAATAGATTTTTATGTTTGGGCAGCAAGAATGATTAATTAACGAAAATGCCGGGTCAATGAAATAACCATGTTGGTGCTGCTCAGAATCAAGTTTATAAGCAAAATTGATAATGCAAATACATGTCAAAGTATTTATATAAACAAGCAATCTTTTAGCGAGATCTTCAGAAGCAGTCTCTCTTGAATTGGCGAGAATGGCTGCCGTAATGCGACGACTAACACTTGATACGATAAGTTGGTTCAGTGAATTGTTATAAATATGACATTTATGATGGTTTAAAGCTAACACCGATCGTTTGTGCTTCTTATTCAACTCGCAAGCAACGAATAATCTTATAACAAGAATTGAAAACAGATTATTATCGAGATCTTCAAACCATTCGAAGCGTGAGTAAATTTGCAGCTCCATAGAATTTCTATCAACTTCTGGAAATATCAATTCTTCAAGTTCGTTATTAGAGACGACGACCAAAGGTTTAATTGATGCCAAAATCGTATTTACAGGCTGGGGAGATTTAACTACCAATCCTCTACCTAATCCTGGGAAGGTTGATAAACGTAACTTTGGACTGATGTCAAACTGATTATGGTCAGAAACACCAACAGTATTCCAATATAGGGAAGTATCATCTACCGAATTACAACAAAATCGAGTGAAGGCGTGTGATTTGGATGAATTATTACTCATATTGATTACTTTAAAATAAGAATTGAATTAATACTAATATTAAGAAAAATGTGGGAGAAGATAAATTACCGCCTAAGTTTGCAACGAAAAATAATGCGTTAGTAAAAATATTTGTTGCATCCATTCTTTTGTAATGTATAGAGTTTCTGGTATATTGGGAGAATAGAGAACTAAGTTTCTAATATATAATTGATAGCTGAATTTATATGTTTTGACTACGTTTTATAGAGTATATAGTTCAATGATTTAATCATCATAATTGACTAATGTTCTGAAAATTAATGCAGAAAAAGAGTAAAAATACCACCAAAAGCTTAAATTGTACGAAAAGAGATTATACCGCATTAAAGAATTTACACAGTATGATGTTCGTAATATAAGCTGGAATGAACCATCAATGTTTATATGCCTATATAGTAAACAGATATGCCAATGACCCTTCAATATGGAGGTACAATTATGAGATACATATATGAAATATATATATAAGTGTGCATCTAATTGAGCCATAGTATGAATCATAGATACAATACTTACCTTAACAGTACTGTGCACGTATCACCGTAGTTCTATTGTCTTCGTACTTCTAGTTCCGTCACAAGCCCCAGCCACTACAGTACTACCAGGTACCTGACTGTTGCTGCATTCTCCCCCACAAAAACTATTGTCACGCACACGACATTTGATGTCAGAAGAGACAACCTAGCTTATCGTGTGACTAAACCAAAACAAGCTTCATCTAGGCGATTACAAAAGAAATTATACGAACCGCAGCCAACGAAATGATTCACTACACTGCAGTAAAATATGAATCATTTACTTGCAAAAAAATTCAGTGCTTGAAGAATCATTCCAAATTCGTGCCAAAATTCCATGACTAGGGGATAAAAAGAAATACTGTGGAGAACAAGCACCATACAGAAATTTCACCCCAACGATAAGACACTCCCATCCATTCCAAACTACTGCTCTATTACTATTTTAACCCTCTATATCACTCTACATAGTAATATAATAGTCATATATAAGGAATATCTACTTTACATAATAAACTCTTCAGCACAACCCCCAAGTGCGTACTACCCCTGTATTGCAACTAGATATTTTTCCTCCATTCGTGGGGAAGGTATTGTGCTGTTGTCCTGATTATATGCCCTGGTGCCAGTGTCTGTGCCTGTACGTTGTGTCTGTGGTGGAAAATGGCTCGTTGTAGCGTGATTTTATACGATGGTAGATTCTTCGTTTGAGCAATTAGAAGTGGTGTGACCATACGGCTTTGGTGGTGTTATAATGTTATTCTCATGTAAATATTGCTATTATAACGGTATAATCAGGTTACCTCAAGCGTATTGTTGCTATTATGGTACCTATTCCTCTCGTTTAATATGTTTGTGTCTGTATGCTGTTTCAAAAGTCTGTCTGTAGATTACCACCCCTCAACCTCCCATTCTCCGCTTTTTTGGAGTATATAAACCCTATAATTTGCGGTAATTTTGAATATTCTGATTTTATTTGTATTCTAGATCTATATTCTAAACTAAGTTAATCCTCGTTTCTTTATAGATTGTCAACAAACTATTGCTTATAGTTTGTTAAATTAGTCGTCAATAATTTCTCTGCAGTTTATATAACACTTAAAACCCCCTTTTTGCAACCATGGTAAAAAAGAATAAATCGATAGTTATCCCATTGGATTTAGATAATTGTCAAACTTTGAAAAGCTTACAGCCGGTTCCTAAGGCCAGATCTGCTTCCATCACCTCTATAGAAACTACCAATTCCGATGGTTCAGTTACTATGGTAGAAAAGTTGATGTTGCCTCCAATTAGGGAGTTTGAAGATTTGGAATCGTTCGAACAGTTTGTTAGAGATGAAACCTGGGATAATGAATTTGATTACTTCCATGCTAAGTTAAACTATTACCCACCTTTTGTAATGAAGCAATGCCGGGAAAATTTAGACAAAATTAAACCTACCGCTAACAAGAATTCTTCGAAATTCCGCCGTCAATTAACTCACCATGTTAAAAACCATCTTTTCAAAGATTTAGAGAAATGTTCTGGGTATCCTTTGAATTTCGATAATGTTGGTGTTGAAGAAACCCCAAACAAAATCGTTTGGAAATACAGTGATCATACTGATCACGGTTTTGATCCTGAAGAAGAGGATAAATACAATAGACATTGGAGTATCGATGTGGAAATTAGCTGTAACAATGAAAACGCAATAGTTGAAGTTGATTATAAGAGTATGCCAAACGATATGGGTAATTATCAATAGAGTTACTTTAATTGTTGCTTTTTATGACTTATTTTTTGTGCAGCTACTTCCATTTAGTATATAGCACTCCTATGTTTATGTTTTTACGATTTATGAATAAATGATTACGTTTAGTATTAATTCTTCTCAGGCTTACGTCCTTGTACTTATTAAATTAATTTGAACTATCTGGTATCAACAATTTTTTAGCCGTATGAATTTTGATTTTACTCTTTGATATGGTTGCAAATGGCTGCGAAAAATTGCAAGATCGTTTGATATGTCTTTTTTACAAAGCATTGTTTCAATTTCCAAACCTATATGATAATACAGAATTATGACTTTCTCTAACCTATTACTCTAACTTAACCAATATTGTAACAGTCTTTTCGAATTCGTTTGTCTTCCTAATGCATGGGTAGAAATAGCCAGCTCGAGAACTGAATCATAAGGCAGATGTCCAGAAGTAGATTTCCAGTGCCTGAAGTAACTCAATAGTTCATTCTTACCTTCCTGGCATGCCAATTTAACAATATCATGGCATTGTGGACATTCCATGGCTTTATGAATGGAACCTCCAATATTGTAACGTCCACAGTTTATTCCTTCTGGAACCAAATAACTGTTTGAAAATATCCCATGTTCGGTTGTTAAATGTCCTAAGTATCCCGAACTTCCCAAGTCATAAAATTTCATATCTTGACAATAGGGACAAAGTCCACATTTTGTCGCATTGATTCTTTTACCAGTTGAATCCATTTCGAACCGAAACCATTGTGGTTGATAGGGTTTCTCATAACAAAAATCAGCATTTTCTTCGTAACGAATATTAGAAATTGCCATGGCAATGGGGGTTAGATCGCGTTCATATTTAATCCTTTGGTCAGCACATGAGACATGATTCAAATTACCCAAAAGTCTACCTTGATGGAAAGCGTCTCCAGAAACGCCTATATTAATCAATTTTGGTTGTTGAACAACTTTGAGGTTCAACCCTGGATATGGTCTATACGATACATCACATCCTAAGAAATGGGTAGTTGATGTGGAAACGTCGACATAGGCTTGGAATTCTGGATTCAATTTAAAACGTGCAAGTTTTTGCATTAACATTTCCATTTCTTCAGGTGACAAATCTTTTCTTGACCTTCTACCCGGCTTTCGTTTAGGCCATTTCTTAGATTTGCCGCTAGTCTTTAAAACTTTGGTACTAGAATGTTGTACGCTTTCCAGGCTCAAAGTGGGTAAAACTATATTTAAATTCGAAGATGGCAGACTTGAATTAAAATCAAAAACGGTGGTTGTCGACGTAGGGTTCGAATATTCATACTGATTAGGAGAAATTGTGAACAGATTATAGGACTCATTCGAATCTAGCATTAGCATTTCCGACCCGATTTGTTCATCGGGCTCAAATTCGCTGTAAATATAACTATCGATAAAATCGGGAAAGGATTGCAGAAAAATATTATCAGCATCGATGGTATCATTCTTTACAGGAGCAATACAATTAACTGTGTTATTCGAATTGTTTAATTCATCAACGACTGAATTATGGACATAAGAACCGTTGAAATTAAGTGATTTGCTTTTTCTATTCTTTCTAGAATTGGCTTTAGTAGACAGATGACCAACTTGATCTATCTCCACATCTAGATTAATATCATCCATAGGGATCAAAAGAGAATAATTATTGTGACTGCCTATATCCAAATCTTCAACAAAAATGTTATTAGCACAAGTATCAAAGTTTGTAAAATCTCCAAAAAGATCATAGATATCAATCCAATCACTTGAACTCATAGTGAAAACATCAATTCAAAATGTATATTTCCAGCTTCATTTGAAAAGCATTTATAGTTATACTCAATACTCTGGGTCTTAAAATTAGCAGTATACGCTTTCCAGATCATTGAGAAGCAGACAACTTTTCAAATTAAACTTTCCAATTTAGTCAATTTTTAATGATCGTATCTATAGATCTTTAAATGCATCTAGATCCATAAAAGATTACGCAAATCATGTTTACGTGAATCCCTCTACCAATGTTCACGTTCGAAATGGCTGCAAAAAAATGGCTGCAAAAAAATATATCTGAAATTGGTTTGGTGCTGATTTATCTGGTACAGTGAATACAGAATTGCTCCTAGTGAGTTACATCGACAGTACTTCAGAATGTAGCAGCTTTAAGACTTAGGTTTGTAAACTACTTTGGTTGAGTTTGTTATTTCGTCAGCGCCACTGTCGTTGAACTTTCCTTTTGGTATAACAATGTGGCTCCATATTGTATTATGTACATGCGAGGAATATCGTATGCGTCGAGCTACATATATTTGAAGTCTGATTCCCTTAAGGAACCGGTTCTTGATTTTTATTATATCGGAAAATACAAATCTCGTATACTCGTAACGTCCTTAGCTTCAGTGGAAACTGAGATTCTCCAAATGTTTATACAATATCCTGTTTGTAGTTATAGATACCACTCTTGAATCATGTGCACTGTGATACAACCCGCTTTTTGCTCAATGAGAAACAGTATTCGTTATGTTTCCAATTGTTGGTTATGATCCAAAACAGAACTAGCTCACCACAAATTATGATCTAGCTAGACTGTCGTACTGCGGGCTAGTATTTTCATATTTACCAAGATACTCGCCCATATTATCAGTTAGCCACTGCAATAATGTATCCATTTCACTGATTAAAACACCTATGCTTACACCGTCCATTTCCGTTTGACTAATAAGACCGGGTAAACTTGTCAAAAGACGCAATAAATGTTCAATACCATAGATTTTGGAGGGTGGAACCTCAGAATTGACAACATTCTTTTTTAGCAATTGTAGATACTGCAAATTTTCGTACTTGTATAATAAAATTAGACTTAGAGATTTATCAAAATACAAACTTAGCCCAGTCAAGATCTCTTGTAAAACATTCTGCTGGGCCAAATCTAGCAGTTCTTGACGAAATTGTTTATAATCAGACAAGATAGAGTCTATAGGGTGTTCGCTCGGTAAGCTGACCAATTTTCTATCTCTAGTTATAAATTGCCAATCATCTACCAAGATATATTTCAATGAGTTATCGAATTGTAGATTGATTGTTGGGATCTTTTTCTTTTTTATTTTGGTGATTTTGCTGCTATTTGTTGATTGTTTTGACGATTGAGATGAACCAGATTGAGTAGAAGGTTGAGAACTAGGTTCTTTGGCAGTTTTGGAAGGTTTTCTTTTCGCTAATTGATCCAATTCCTTTTTTTTGAATATATTTTGCTCATTATACTCCAAGACTCGCTCTACTCCGACCCACTCGTCCCATTTACTGTTCCAGCCCTGGTAATGTAAAAAGTAGGTATCAATGTCCATCAAATTTGTGAGTTTTGCATACTTAGAAACTGGTTCCGTTTCAGTAGCCGTTTCTACCTTGTCTGAACCGGCTCGATGGGTCTTCAAAATTTTCGCCTCATATATTAAGGGTCCATGGAATGCAAATACCAAATCTCCGGCCCTAAGCTCCTTTTTTGACGGTGTTTCTGACATGGTTGATTTGTGTTTGGGTAAAATTTTTGAAATCTCTCGAAGAAAAAATAGATCTTGGAGCTACGTTCCTGCCGCACTACCACCAACCCGTCTGTTTTCTGCCACCAACCGCGGTACCGTACACCCACTACCACATTAGGTCAATAATATGCATAGCTTAAACGGACTTCCAGCGATGAAAGTAATAAGTGATGGATTCCTTCAAAAGATGAAACATTCAAATGATGAAACCGTTGAAATGATTAAAAGCTATTCACGATCGTAACACTTCAGAATGTTCATTTTTGCAAACTAGAGCCAACAACGAGGCCATTGTTCCAATGACGTCTGATGCTATTGTCTGCTAGTTCATTTCTATCATTGCCTATTTGGGCTAGTATCACCACATACCGTCACGGTGCGGTGACTCTCACCGCGCGCTCTGTGTAACTCTACGCAGACGTCTCTCCGGAGAGTTTCAAAGATATAGAACGCAATAGTCGAGGAAAATCGCCCAAACTTGACTGCTCGACTAGTACCAGTCATATATCTATGATCCTATATTCTGGAGCCGTTTCACGGCATTTTACCTCGTTTACACCGCCCATTTCGTTCTTATCAACTTGGCCCATTGTCTTCGGTACCTCTCCATTCCAAAGGCAATAACCCACCAAAATTAACCGGAATTTGACCAGAAAAGAACCCCAGTAACCCTCTACCTCCTCCCACCGAGCCTCTACCTCCTACCGCCAGAAAACCTCCCAGCTTCCCCAAATTAACCCTCCACCTCGTACTCTTTGTCCTGCACATAACCCAGAGCCCAGGGTGTTGAAATTTTTGATGTGAGCCTAACAAAAATAAATAGGGACGCTGTAGTAGTTGGAGCTAGCACCGCAATATGTCTCCACAAGCAGGTAACGGCGTTGGAACAATGAGCTCATCTACCAACAACGTTCTGGCATCTCCCAGTTCCAATCTGAGCTCAAACAAGAGACAATCCAATTTAGTGGGTGTCCATTATAGAGTAGGCAAGAAAATAGGCGAAGGTTCCTTTGGTATTATCTTCGAAGGCATCAATATGTTGAACAATACGTCGGTGGCCATCAAGTTTGAGCCGAGGAAGTGTGAAGCACCGCAATTGCGCGATGAGTACAGAAGTTACCGTATATTGGCCGGCAGTCAAGGTATTCCCCAGGCGTATTTCTTTGGTCAAGAAGGAGTCCACAACATTTTGATTATCGATTTGTTAGGACCATCTTTGGAGGACTTGTTTGACTGGTGCTCGCGAAAGTTCTCCATGAAAACCGTCATCCAGGTCGCAAAACAGATGATTCAAAGAGTAGAAACCATTCACAACCACAACCTCATATACAGAGACATAAAGCCAGACAACTTTCTTATTGGCCGTCCGCATTCGCCCGGAGCAAACCAGGTGTATATTGTTGATTTTGGTATGGCCAAGCAGTACCGGGACCCGAAAACGAAAGTGCACATTCCATACCGAGAAAAGAAGGCTCTAAGCGGTACAGCACGATACATGTCGATTAACACCCATCTAGGCAGAGAGCAGTCGCGGCGGGACGATTTGGAGAGCTTGGGGCATGTTTTTATGTACTTTTTGCGGGGGTCATTGCCATGGCAAGGATTGAAAGCGCCTACAAACAAGCAGAAATACGAAAAAATCGGGCTTAAAAAGCAGACCACTTCAGTTCAGGAATTGTGTTATGGTTTCCCCATTCAGTTCAGTCAGTATCTCACCTATGTGAGAAACTTGAAATTTGACGAGACCCCGGATTACGATTATTTATTGGATTTGATGAACAAAGCATTGATTAGTATAGGCGAGAAGCCCGAGGAAGATTACGAGATGATACACTACGATTGGATGGATTTGAATGGCGGAAAAGGCTGGGATTCTGCCTTGAACAGAAAGGCTAATCTACACGGATACGGTAACCCCCATCCTCCAGCGCAGAAACTGCGACGCCAGCCGTACCAAAGCCTACAGAACCTGCAGCCAACTCTGAGAAACATCACTCCGTTGACTAACAACCGTAAGCAGAACTATGGTACTATTGAACAGACGCCATTGAACCAGATTGACGATGTAGTTTCTGATGAGAGTTATGAGAGAAGGAAACAGGTGGGTTGTTTGCGGAGAATGTTCTGTTGTATATAGGCAGTATTGATGTTCATGTAAGCCATTCGAACGTGAAGAAAGGAAAAGTTATAAGTGGATTCAATCAGTTCAGTTGCAATATTATCAAAGATACAGAAATAGAGATGATGCAGGCCATAGAAATGGTGCAGGCGACAGATGGTGCAGAGGGCACAGAAATAGCCGCCGGGCTGATATCCAGCTAGATATGTCGCTACGGAAGCTTGTGGTACGAGCTGCTTTATCTAGTATAGCACTACCAAGCGATAGAAGAGCATTCATTTCGCATTCAATGTACAGAAGAGAAGGTTACAGAAATATGACGCGGCGGAAGAAAAAATAGATACAGCAGTCTGAAAATAATATAGCAGGTCCGAAGAAAGAGTACAGGGCGATGTGTGGCTACAGCCCTGCTCTGATGTACGTAAGTCGAACTGCAGTGGAGTAAATCACAGAAACCGGCGCATCTGGCGAAACCGGCGCATTGTGTAGCGAAACCGGCACAAAACAAGCCAACCCGGCCAAACTCGCAAAACTCGGCCAAACTCACCCAACCTGGCCCAATGCCACGTCGTGAGTACCAAGCGGTGTTCTATGACCCATTCTGTGCCCAACTTACGTCAAGCATAGTCAGTGTACAGTATAGGACATCAACCCACACCCAACTCCACCAAATGGCTCAAATTGGCGCAAATTGGCCCAAACCTCGCTCAAACTCTCCCCACCTCTTCCTACACCCTCCCACAGCTCCTCCACATCACCTTCACCACTCATCCACACTATATATCTACATAGTTAATATATTTTCCTCCTTGGTTCCCCACCAAAATTCAGTCGCACTATTTTGTCTGTCTATTTTGCCTATTTATTTTGTCTGTATTTATATGCGCGAAATCAGCCATAGTAGCCTGCACCATTCTGTCTATTATTCTATCTTCTTCTTGCAACATGTCCAAAGATGTCAGACGGTCCAAGTTCGCGTGCGTTCGCTGCCGTCGGCGTAAGACTCGCTGCTCGGGCGAACATCCGTGCCAACTTTGCTTGTCTTCTAACGTAGAATGTTTGTACACAAGAAAGGCCCGGAAAGTAACAGTATTGGACATTGATATAGAACAGTACCAACAACAAATAGAGACGTTGCAGAACGAATTGGCTCTGTTGAGGGGTAAGACCAAGTCTGTGGCCCACGTAAACGGAGATGCCATGTCAAACTCCGGAGTTACCATGATTTTGAGCGAACCGCTCTCGCTACTAGGCTGCGCTTCTTCTGAAGTGATTTGCTACCAGTTGCAAAATTGGATGAATTTCGGCACCGATCTCGCTGTAAAGACGTTTTCGGCTGAATACGAAGAGAAATGCTACGACGACTTGCTAACGGGCGCTAGTGCTCATTTGGACGGAAATACGCTACCTCTCACCTACGATTTGGTTGCGAAACTATTTGACAATGCCATGATTTTTCTCCACATGGGGTACATAGTCATCGATCCGGACCAATTTAAGCAGCGGGCGCAACTGTACTTTGCGGGAGACGATGTAGGACAGATCTTTAGCTACAAAGTGTTGATGATAGCGGCGTTGGGTGAGGTTTACGACGCAAGTGCCTGTTTGGCCAGAGCGACAAAATTCGATAATGTGCCCGGAGTACGATACTTTATGACGGTAATTACCAATCTTCCGTCGGCTATCAACTTGCTCTTGATAAAGAACCACCAAGAGACGGTGGAAATCATCGAACTATTTGGTCTTATTGCCATCTATTTGCGTATTCTCGATAAAAAGTGTGCTGCGGTGATTTTCACCTCCAATGCGCTTCAGATGGCGGTGTCGTTGAATATGCACAAGAACGACGACAAGGAAGACAACAAGATCTGGTGGTCCATCTACTGTCTCAATCGGTACTTTTCCACTCGTATTGGAAAGCCGGTTTTGATCGCGGATCACCAGATCCAGTGTCCTCTTCCGAGCCACGATGTGCTCAAATACTACATTGAGCTAGCCCAGATAAGCGACCGTATCAATCGTACTCTTTTTGACGGAAAAATAGAGGATACTATCCACAACAACAACTACAAGTTGATCTCGTCCATAATGCAAGATTTGATCAAATGGAAGGACTGTGCTCCCGAATCCTTACGGCTCAAGATCACCTCGAGCCAGGAGATTTTGGACGATAATAAACGTATAATCTACACCCTACACTTGAACTACCTTCATCATATATATCTTACCTGTATTCCTATTTTGTGCAAATTTGCCTTTATTCAAATCAATAATTATCGACTATCCAAGTCGTTCATTTCCACCGACACATTGCTCACGAAGAATTGGTTGAATCTTATCGGAAAGCTTATCAATTCGTCGCAATTGACAATCAAGATCTTCATTAAGTTGTATAAACAGAATATTATGAGTACGTTTGGCTTTACGGATTTGGATTATCTATTTAGCAGCAATCTCGTGCTATTGATTGCAATGTTGTTAAACATTAACAACACTGATTTTTCCTTTGAAGAATATCTCCAGTTGGGAATAAATTTTATGAATGAAATGAAATTGAAAGGAAATTTAATTGCGAAGGGCAAGTTGAATAAACTTATGGCATTGATTCAGGATTTGACAGTATTACTCGATGACTTGGGGTATAAATCGTTTATCGACTCATTGAAATCAAAGTACGGCGAATCTAGCGATGCACCATTGAACGTTTTTGATGATTTCCAATTTGAAAATGATATCATTGATTGTACATTTTTGACAGAAACAGATTTCTTATTTTTGGATAATATTGATCAGTAATAAGAAGGTTAGAGGATCGAACTTGCACTATTGAAGCTGCATAGTTGTCGCTTATGAAGTGCCAGACATTTCAGAGCACGGCAACTTCCAATGGCTAATTGAATGAGGAAGTAGTAACTACAAGCGTACATACCAAGTACTAATAAGGAAATACGTATACTAAGAAAAGGTGTATGCGAATACAAAGGTATGTAGGTGCAAATGTAAGTGGTTATAATTACAAGACAATAGAGGTTGTAAATATGGTCTTTTAAAGTATCAAATACAACGTTTACAAGAAGAAATTAAACTCAGAGGTTCATAACTCACCTCGAATGTGTTCTTATATCCACTTGGGTAGTTAGTTAGTAAAGTTATCTCTATCGCGTCACCGTATTCTTTATCAAGGATTTTTGCTGTCTTGGGGTCAGAATAGGCTTTAGACCAATTCCAAGATCTGCGATTACTTAGCATCAACTATAACAAAGTAAGGGGAGAATATGTACAAGAGGACAATGAAAGTTTATTCAATAGCCAATTCTGCTTATCTGGAAAAATATGCCAAATGCGGTAAGTTATATGCAAGTTTTGCCAATTTTATGGGGTAAACTCCAGGGTGATGGACCCCACGGTGGAGGTAAGGATAATGAGTAGTGAATTCGGAGTTAACGTTTCGAAGTTTAGAACATATATGACGAAACAAATGATATATAGCTGGTGTGTTCAAGATAAGGTCGTAATTACTACTCATATATAGCAGGGTTTTAAATAAATGGTGGAAAATTATTATTTTATTGATGTGCATGAATTGCAGCAAATAGCCCATTGAGGAAATGTAATGAAGGAAATTTATACGATTTTGGTTAAATGAGTTTTGTACAAGTACGGAAATGTGAACTAGTATGGATATATGCTCCACAGGTGCTTATTTGGGGACATGTACCTGGTTTATACTTCAAAATTTAAGATTAATGTAGGCACACAATAGGCACTACCAAGAGATAAGGAACTTCATGTAGAAGGAAGTGCAAAGAATAAAAAGTAATATGCGACAGTGAGTATAGTGTATAGAACAACTCCTTCTAGAGGATATAATGGCGCTATATATACCGAGTAGTTCTAGAATATTAGTAGTGTCTTTACGAGTTGTATGGTGGTATTTCTGCAAGTCGTAACTAGGTCGTCATTACTAATTTGGTTGTTCCCCTCATGGCTATATTACTATAAAAGGACCACAAGTAAGGGAGTTAATTGATAGCCATAGTTTATAACTTTGTAAGTAAGTTTATATTCATTCCTCATATTAAAGTTTTAGTTCAATACACAAATGCCAGATTTATTTGATAACTTTTTTAACAAAATTGGTTCCAAATTGAATGGAGGTAAGACCACTCATCATTATGGTGGTGCCTCTCAAGTGAATACTGGATCATACTACAGTTACCACAACACCGCAACTAATAATAAGTATTGGTTACCACAAAAAGATCTTGAAACACCAAGTGGTACCGTGCAGATGGCTGGAGGTTTTGAAGAAGATGACTTCAAGAAACCAAGAAAGGCATCTCTTACTGCAGCAGCTGGGTACTTCACCGGTGGCGCCGACCTGTCTAATCCTAGACTGAGAAACTCTAGTATCAGTTCTGAAACTGATTAAATGTCTGACTAACAGTAGAGTGTTCTACTTCAGACTGAATAGAATTTGAAGAGATACAAGTTTATGATATATGGATTTATAGGATGGATGTATAGGTAAATAGTAACAATAATAATAATAATTATATGGATTTAAACCTGTGTACCCTTCATTCGCTGTGTACCTTCGATTTGCTGTGGATTATTTGTTTGTGTATTTGCTGCAAAATTTCTTGACAGTAGATTTCGCTTGGCATACCCGTGTGGTTGTTTTTCGGTTAGATTGCATGAAAATTGACAGAGAGAGTTTGGCTGCAAATCTACAGTTCCTTTCAAACCATATACACGAGGACAATTTGGTACGGCTATATGAGTTATAATCAAACTTGCAATCTTATCTATATATCACATTCCAACAACATACGCAAGAATTTTCTGGAGCCTCTTTTTGAAATGCAACATAAAACATTCAATTACGTCTAACACACCACGATGGAACATTAACACAGCAAATTTTGTTACAAAAACTGATCCAGGGGATCTCCGAAGAGCTCCATCGTAAACTATCCCTGTGGTTATCTCATTGTATCGTAATTCTTAAATTTGCTTAGTCGGTATTTCTAAGCAAAGTATGTGGAGCAAGCCACTTTGCCAATAGCGGCTGATTCATTTGAAAAATGACTAGAAGAAAATGGAGATAACGGATGACAGTGTCTCGATAAGACTGTCTGCTGACAATGGCTCACAAACGTCGTCGGTTATTTTACGCTGCAGATCAATTGACGTGCTTGTATCTATGGCTCACGAAAATTTGCTTATCTTAAATTGCCTCGTTTGCAAATGTGGTACATATTGAACGCCTGAACCGCTGGCGAGAAATCACTCTTAATGAGCATATTACGGCAGACTGTATACCAATTGCCTTGATATCATGCATAGTGAAAAGCTTTGCGACCGGCTTTGCGCACACTGATGCTGCAATGTTCATTGTTAGTGATTGCAAAAATTGTGGAACTGTGGAAAAATATCTTTCTGCAATGAAAAATGTAATTAATTAGCCACAACAGATTAGATCGATGAGGAACAATAGCTTGGGGTATATAAATACCTAGAACTCACTCATGATAGTCATGTTGTTTTGTTCATTGTTAAACAGTAGTCTAAGTTAGCACAAACTAGTGTAATAGTTAAGATTTTCTTACATCTACTTTAGGCGAAAAAATACTTCAAAATGAGCAAAATTGTCAGTTCTATATTTGGACCAATTTTCGGTGTCAACGAAGACAAAGTTGCAATTTACGAAATAGCTGCTACTGATTCTGAAGATGAACATCAAAATGATAACGGTGCTCCCGTTGAATCAGTGAACCCTTTGGGGTACAATCTTGACTACTTCTCTGCCTTTTATATGGTAGTGCAAGGGATTATTGGTACCGGTATTTTCTTAACCCCCGGTTCTATTATAACCTCCATTGGTAGTGTTGGTGCGTCTTACTTATTATGGGTGTGTGGGTTTATTATTGCCATTTTTGAAATTATTATCTATATCGAATATGTAACTTACTACAAGAAAAGATCGGGTGGGGATGTGGTCTATTTGGAACAAGCCTATCCTAAACCGGATTATCTCGTATGTACCACTTATGCAGCTATCCAAGTGGTTTTATCGTTCGCTACTTCTTCGGCAATTGCTTTCGGCCAATATATTTTATTGGCTGCAGACGTTGAAGTAACTACTTGGAAACAAAGAGGTGTTGCAACCGCGGTATTGGTTTTCGTATCCGTATTATCGGCCGTTAATTCAAAATGGGCTCTTAGATTATCTAACCTTTTGGGTTTTGTTAAGGTTATTTTTTGTATCTTTATCGTTGTTACTGGCTGGGTAGTCTTAGGGGGTGGTGTATCTGGTTTACCAAATTCCCACTCAATTTTCAAAAACGCTTGGGAAGGTACTACTACTGATGGAAATGCCATTTCAAGTGCCATTATTAAAGTTTCGTTCTCCTATGGTGGGGCTCAATATGTCTTTGGTTTAGTTGGAGAAACCCATCCAAAAAAGACTAAAAGAATCTTTTGCTACTTGATTCCAGCAATTCTTATCTTTATCTTCTTCCTTTACATTCTTATGATTACTTCATTCTACTCGGGCTTCAATTCCATCAAAGAATTAAAAGCTGCTGGTACTTCCATTTCTTCCAAGTTCTTCTTGAACGTATTTGGTAAAAGAGCTACCAAGGCCCTTGATGTCATGGTTGCCTTATCTGCATTGGGACATTTGTTAGCCGTCGTGGTTGGACATTCGAGAGCTTTAAGAGAATGTGGAAGACAAGGTGTATTGCCATGGTCCAAATTATGGACTTCTACCAAACCATTCGGAACTCCACTTTTACCAATCTTTGTTACTTTCATCATTAATATTATTGTTGCCTTAGCTCCTCCAGCTGGGGACGCTTATAACTTTGTTGTCGATATTGGTTCTTACTCTGGTTACTTTTTCAAATTATTGTTAGCATTCGGATTATTCAACGTTAGAAAACAACGTAAAGAATTGGGTTTGGGATACGCTGGATGGAAAGCACCATTACCAGTTATTATCGTTACTATTTTATTTTATTTCTTCGTCATTGCTATGGCATTTGTTCCTCCAAAAGGCGGGTCCACTAAAGGTTCGGATGTTTCATTCTTCTATGCTACATATGCTTTAACTACCATCGGTTTATTATTAGTGTGTGGCCTCTACTATTATGTTTGGGCATTTGTCTTACCAAAGATTGGTGATTATAAACATAGAACTTTATATTACCATTTGGAAAACGGTGAAAGGGGACACACTGTCGTTAAAGTCAAATCTGATGAAGTCGAAAAATGGGATAGAGAACACGATGATAAAGGTAGATATATTGGAGACCAATCTTCAGGTGAAGAAATTGAACAGCTTTCTTTCGTACACGAACCTAAAAAGGATTAGCTTATTAACTACTGGTTGAGTATAGGTGAATTAAAAGTAATTTAAATTACCAAAATTAATTAAATTTACAGCGATTAGATTCTACATTGTAAATTATATAATAATATAATGAATCGAAATAAAAATATATTAAAAATCACTATTAAACAAAAGAAGTATAAACAGAAACACCAAAGACAATTAACCAAAGATGAAGCAAATGTAGTGATTGATATTGCTAATGCGTAGAAGCTCGTAAACTTCTGGGGTGATGGAATAGATAGTGGTTCATAATAACTCACCAAGAACAAATCGCTTTTCAAAGCCTATTCTTGACCAAAACCAACTGTTTCTTCGACAGCTAAAGTTAACTTCTGTTTCATGGTTTCATAATCAGTGTATGGAGGTAAATCAACTCTGTTAAAACAAGTATGCGATTTAGGTAATTGCGTTGGTTCACCAGCTTTTTCAATGGTAAATCTTCTTGGTCCATCAGAACCTTGTAAATCTTTAAATCCATTGACTGGAATACGGGAAGTACCCGTTGTAAATTGTAATAATCTAGCTTTTTGTTCAGAGTCCCACTCTTTGATACATCTCCAGAACCATTGGATGACTTGATCGTTTTCTTGATAACCTCTATAATCTGTATGTTTCTTCCAGTCTTCAACATCAATCTCTGCTAAACCACCAATCAACAACTCTAATTCCCTTTCATCAAATACATTGACTAATTCTTGTGGGATCAATTCGTTGAAACCATCAATAAATGCTTTGAATTGTTCTTCAACACGTTTACTGATCTTCCATTCACAGATCAATTCAACGTATTCATGTTTATTGTCTTCTGTTACTTCAATTTCAGCCCCGCCTACTTTCAATGGAATTTCAACGATTTCTCCAAATCTTTCATCTTCTGCAGTAAATGTTAAATCAAGAATGTCAGTGATATCATTATCACAAATCCATTTCAATGATCTATAGAATTCAGCATCAACCCCTTCCATATCTTGCAACACAACTTTCTTATGTAACATCATTTTGTATAATGCCCCGACGAAGAAAGCATCAAGGAAACGTCTATGGAACACACCAAGACCAACAACTCTACCGATGAACTTGAAGTAGTTCAAATGCTCTGGGTTAATACCTGAGTTTGGATTAATTTGCAAGGTATAATTATCGTGCGATGAATATTCGAAAAGACAGTAGAAAGGATTAAACATATCGTGGGATAATAAGAAGAAAAATTCACGAGAAACACCACCGTAATCCAACCCTTCTTCTCCGTCAAACTTGATCATTAATCTCTTCTTCAAGTCTTCTGGAGTTTGTCTCATGATTTCTTGGTACGAGTCCTCAAAGATATGATCTCTTCTGACCTTGATATGACATTGACCAGGCAAGATTCTTAAAGCAGGTTGCGATCTGAAATAAATAACCTTACGTCTAAAGTCACGTTTATATTGCGGAACGTTTTGGTCCAAACTCGAAGGTAAACGAGGATCGTCCCAAGTGGTAGTTTTAGTATTATGATCAACAAAATAGACTCTAGCAGTATTGGTCAATCTCATTTCCCAACCGGAAGGTAATGGGCCCAATTGAGACACTGGCTGTTGTTGAATAGTTGTATTTGGACCGAAGGTACGAATATATTGCTGTCTTCTTGGATCAACCCAAGTGGTTGTTCTAGTATTGTGGTCAACAAAATAAGGTCTTCCTTCATTGGTGAACCTTTGTTCCCAGCCGGAAGGCAATTCGCCTAAACCTGAAGTGGTTGCCCCTGAAGCAGCCATGGAAACGGCTGCGGCTGGTGAGACTGGAGTGTTTGATCCGGTAGCATTAACGGTGACATTTCCGGATGTTGACGAGTTGGTAGAATTACCTGGAGTGAAGGGAGAACTAGGGGTTTCACCGGGTAAAGTTCTGCCACGATGCTGTCTTCTCTCCTGTTCGGTGGTATTGATACGTTGCTGGCCCCTTTCAGACTCAGTCTCGTCCAAAGTAGGTCTTTGCCAAGTAGTTGTCCGCGAATTATGGTCTACATAATAAGTTCTGCCGAAGTTATCGGTTCTTCTTTCCCATCCTGGAGGTAAACGGCCGTATTGGTCTTCAAACGACGAGAATTGGCGATTTGAAGCACTATTATTTGACGGAGTGGAGATGGGCGGAGCCGATTGGCTTGGGGTATGACTTGGAGGAGGAGGTTGGTTTGACGACGAATTGACCAGAGCTGATGCTGAAGGGAGCGGTGCCTGGGACCGCGACCCCGAGCTAATAGTGGAGGATCGGTTACGATTGTGGCTGATTACCACGATAATTTTCCCCGATACTTGCAAGTTTTCATTTGACTTTTTCAAGTCTCTGGTAATGGTTTCTTCGGCGTTTGATAACGACAAATCAATGACGTCGCCTATTCTTATGTTGATTACTCCTAAGAAGCCCTGGTCCTTCTTTTTGAACTTCTTTTGGTCGAATACTTGGATGACAAGGATGGAATTTTCCAAGGCGTTGAATTGGAACGATTCGTTCCAATATGGGTTCAATGTCTTCTTGGCGGTCTTTGTGGTCTTTGTCTGTGATCCATCGATGGTAATGACGGCAAATGGATCCGGCTGTCTGAAAACATCCCGTTTATAAAGTGATTCAGCAGCCACTACTTTGACAGAAATAGGAGTCGACATAATACCAATACTTTTTGGGAAATTATGGCGCAAATAGTTTAATAGTCACCTGCAAATACCCAGGACCCGCTTTATATGATGTATCACTCACGACTATAGTTGGTTAGCTGTCTAGGGATTAAATAATTATTAATTTGTATTTACCGTCATAAAATTTGTCGTTGATCAGACGGGAGTGTATATAGTCCGAGGTGATGATTCGTTTACTACTACGGCTTGATAGGGAGAGCTGGGTCTAGGTCAGGCTATGGCGCGCGAAATTGCTGCCAGAGGCAGTAGACTGGTGCCGAAGGTGGGTACGATTTACTGATTCACGGAGTGGGATGGGCCACAACTACTACATAGCTACGGGTGATTTGTCCTTAATGATTGGCGGTGGGTGCTAGACGACTGCATTGGTGAGTCGTACCCCTGTTGCTATTTCCTGAGAAAGAGTCAGAGATCGCCCCACTTTGCATCCTTGCTACAGGGGAATCTACGGTGAGAGAATAATGGCGGCGGTATCGGAACCGAAAAAGATGGTAGTATTTGCCAGTTAGCGAGAAAAAAGGTACGGAGATGACTTAGTCTCGTGCTGGAGCAAAGTTCACTATCTACAGTGAGGCTATGTTTATTTAGAACATGAAACAGTGTGTAGCAAAGCAAAGTCCATATGAAACAGTACTCGTTTGTACCGGCAACTGGGGAATTGCGTTCCATAAATAGATTTTGCTACAAAATATCTCAAGGGTGTATTAGGTAATATAGCCGCAGGTTATTGTATACGATAGTTTATATAAATACCATGTTCTTTTCGAGATGTAGATGATGTTCAATGTATGTTGGCTGCTATGTTCAGCTATGATGTTCTGTTGCATGTCTGTGGTCTTTTGATCCCCACTACGGTCTCCGCTATGGTCTCCGCTATGGTCTCCGCTATGATCTACGTAATGATCTGTGCGACGCTGCAAAATCTCAATTAGGAAGTTGGCTGCAAACTTCGTCTAACTGAATAGACGATACCGATTATACAGCAACACTACTGTAATATTGAAACTTTACTATTGTATAGCAACTCTACTGTTATATAGAAGCTCTTCTGATTACATGACACTCTTTTGTAGGGTGATCTGTCATTTGAATTACATTTAGGCTACTAAACTCTTCACCTCTACAGTGGTTTATAACATTATTTATTAATCTTCTGTTCTAATTATCATATTCATTACTTCGTTAGTCATCTGACTTGGTATCATGGCTAGTTTATATCAATAAACTTTTATAAAATGGATTGTTGGTGATTCTATCGTTTTTAAACGGATTGTTATTCTCTAACTGATATACCATCACTTTATCATTAGTGTTCATATCATCTACTATGGTTGGGTTTGTAGAAACAGTCTCCAAACTACCGTTGACAGAACTTCGATTTGGTGAATCTAATGATATCATACTATCGTTTTTCTCAGTATCAAAAACAAATTCATCAAATTGCGGTATATCCAAAACGAAAGCTTCCTTTTCTTTTTGAATTTTTGGCTCTGGTATCAGAAATACAAGCTTTTGATCTTCGTTTTCTGTTTCATCGGCTAATGTATCTGTAGAATAGCTGAGCTCGCCCACTTTGCCAGTATATGGAGAGCTCAAGCTTGTTATTGATGGCTTTCTCTCGATTGATAACGGTTCAGTAGTTTCATAAATTGTAGCTAATGTTCTCAGATCACCCATGTCTTCACCGCTTTCAACCAAGGTTGCAGTAGAATCAGCTTGACTCACCAATAATTGTAGATCTTGCTCGCTATAGTAGAATTTATCAGAACTGATATTGATAGCAGCGGCATCATATATCTTATTGTGAACCCCAAAGAATGATGAACCATCAATTGACAATATCTTAGTCTGAGGGCCATCGTTTATGGATTTCATTTTGATTATATTAGTGTTTGATGCTGGCAATATCGTACCGCATTGTCTTTGTTGACATATATCCTTCAATTTGTTCGTTTTTGCATCGAAATTGATACTGGTAAGTCCTTCTTTCAATGAGCAACTGGTTAAATCAGATACATCAGTAGTTAAATCCCAATGGATTATATTTCCATCTCTACCACCAGAGAATAAATCACCATCGTTCCACTCTATACTCACCACCCTGTCTTGATGACCGTATAAATTTCCATAACTTTCTTGTTTTCTAATGTCCCATAATCTTATCACACCATCTCGGTGACATGCAGCAAATACGTTCTCGTTATCGGGGTTCCATTTCATCAAATAGGCATATTGCTTCTTCTTGTCTTTAGATGTGGATAAACTTTTAGGTAACTGAAATTTTGGTGTTCTTACATCAAATAACGAAACCCCAAATCTACCACAAATACCTATAGTGGAAGAATTTAATGGATCAAAGTTTACCAACCCAGTAATTGTGGAAATCGATATTGGAGAAGGTCTGATTTGTGACTGACAACTATTCAAATCCCAATGGAATAAATTGTTGTCGTATTGAGATAATAAGTGTTCCGAGTTCCCTGCAAAAAAGTTCAATTTCGAAATATTGGAGTTTCTCACTGGAGAGCTATTTTTCAAGTGTTTTCTATGATTGAACCGCTTCACTATCTCAGCGGAAGCTTCTTCTTCGTCATTCATATTGCTTTTATTAACACATGGAACCGATATTAAATGAGCATACCCTTTATTGTTACCTGTGATCAAATAACCAGGATTATTTGGAACCCATTTTAATCCATGAATATTGGGTAAAGTGATAGTCAGTTGATGGCTCAAATAGTTTTCTGTAACATCCAAATCATAAATAAAGAGATTCTCTTGCGAATTTCCACTCGATATGGCCACAGAGGCATTATCGTTTGCAACACCACCCGATACATCCATACTAGTTAAGTTGAAATTTGAGTCGGGAATTTTCCAATAGTTGGATTTAATATTCAACCGGTCTAAACAGCACGATTTGTTTAAGACTTGACAGTCGTTGTGATTGTAGTCCCAATTAACTCTGGAATTGGTTTTCATAGGCGTATCAAGCGAAGTACCGCTTCTTCTCATCGCATTTTGGCGAAATAATAAGGAAGGCTGATAAAAATCACCCATTCTTAATGTTTTTTTTGTTTAAAATTCACAGTTACCTTTCTATATCCTCTGCAGCCTCCTGAAGCTTTATATATGAACCACATCAATGTATCTTGCTGGTACATTTCCTAATCTAAGATTGCTAGTTATCTCACGTACATGGCTGGCTGCAAAAATTGAAAATGGCTGCAAACTGGTCACGTGCGTGCTGGCTATCCCAATAGAGCCATATTTGCAGCCATTTGCTCACCAAAAATAGGAAGATAACTCGTTTCTGGCGATGAAAGGGCTGATATGCAATATCAACATACTCGTGTTTATGGTATGATGAGGAGTGTTTGTTTTGTTGTCCCTTGGCGCGAAATATCGATGACATCATATTTTCAGAATTCAGTGATAAAAATGAGTTTCTCAATGAACGCAAGCATCAGAGAAACCACAGCACATGGGCAACTAGTTGCATAGTGTTGTGGTGTAGATGAAAACTTTAATTGTGTTTCGGTTTAGAAAATTGCCCATTAATTTACACAAGTTTAGCCGTAGTCGATACTCTAGCCGTAGTCGATACTCTAGCCGTAGTCGATAAGACGATGCTTTAGCCGTAATTGGTGCTCTAGCCGTAGGTGATGTTCTGACTTGATACTTCAGATATAGGCACAGGTTTACTTTACTGGACTCCTTTGTTTATAATTTGAAGACTGAATCTTCCTACTATTACATATTCTTGTAATCTGATTCGTAGATGTATTATTTAAACCATTCCATATATACCCAGATACTATATTATACAATACAAAGTCTTTGAAAACTTGAATTTGTTCCTCAACAGAGAGCTACGATTGTTGCAGTTTATCTCGGATACCTCAGCTTATCTTCTTTTATAAATGCAAGGTTTCAACAACCATTCACCTTCAGCACGTTTATTTCTCTTCTCGTCCAATTCCTCCTTCTCTGACTCTTGTTCTACGAATTTCTTTCTTCTCTGTAATTTTGCAATTCTTTCATCGAGAATCTCCTTTTGAGGTTTGAAGAATTCAAATCTAGTGAAATGAGTGTTGGAATTGTCAGTTGTTTTGTGGAAGAATCCTAATAATTTCAATGTGTCAACGAACTCCTCTCCCACATTGTCGTTTTTGATGGTCTTTTTATCGGTAGACTCGTTGAATCTGGACTTG
Organism: Suzukiozyma fluviatilis; assembly: GCA_030560825.1. Taxonomy (NCBI): domain Eukaryota; kingdom Fungi; phylum Ascomycota; class Pichiomycetes; order Serinales; family Debaryomycetaceae; genus Suzukiozyma; species Suzukiozyma fluviatilis. The sequence continues at coordinate 16,373 of JAKTVZ010000030.1, read as the reverse complement.
ATTTCGGCTATCCATAACTCACCTCTTGGGGCTAAAATACGGTAAGCTTCTTGAATAAAATCTAAGAAGTTAGTCCCCATCAATGCTAAGCAGAAAATAACAACCGAACACGATTCATCGGCCAAAGGAACGTGAGCTACGTCAGCTACCGTGATTCTATCATTGTGTTTTTTCAAATCAAATGAGTGCACTTCAACGTCTAAGAACTTACCCCCACCGTTTCTTTTTACCTGTTTCTTGGTCTTGTTGTATTTAGCAACGAAATTATTAACATCTAAAGCAAATTGTGCTTCTCCACAACCCATATCGGCAACTACAACCTTTTTAGAAGCCAAACCAGGTAAACCGCCAGGAGCATTTACTGGTTTAGAAGAACCTCTGGTCTTAAATTGGTCGACAAATACATTGACCGGGTTCTGTGGCCACGATTCAACCTGAGATCTGAACCCTTGGTGGTACTCATCGAATAAATCTGGTTGGTTTTTGATTAAGTTGAGTGCATCCTCTGAAGAAATGGTGTATAATTGCTCGTTAATCCATCTGAAACGAGATCCAGACAACTTGTTTAACATTTTTTGTTGTAAGGGGGTTAATTTGGTTTTTATAGCGGTCTCTGCTGGTGCTGGTGCTACAGTATTGGCTGCTGCCACTGGTTTAGCAGCTGCAACAGGTTCGGATTTAGACAGCTTTTTCTCAGCTTCAACCTTTCTCTTTTTGGAAACTGGTTCAGAAGCTTCCTTTTTAGCATTCTGTTGCTTTTGAGGTTTCAGTTTTGCTTTTTCACTGTGTTTCTCGTGGTTGTCTTTTTCTTCAATCTCATCTTCATCCTCCTGTTTTCTTTGCGCTAATTCCTGCTTGCGCTTATCGTTTCTTTCCTTTCTTTTTTGCAATTTCTTGTCTCCTGGTCTGCTTATAGCCACTTTAGGCTGCAAATCCCATCCTTTTACCTCAAATAACGCCATTGTGCAAAACAGTAATATCAACTTAATTATCTCTAGCTCATCTCATCGCACTCCAGAAAAAATACTGAGACTATATACTGTACTCATATTTACAAACAATTAAAATATAATAATAAAGACAATATACCAACCGTAAGCACGAACTATATCGATCTCAAGCGGTGATGTAATGAATCTTGCGCTAGACACTTCCCTGGGACAAGAATATATTGCTCTACGACGTGGGAACACTGTTTTCTACGTTCCAGAAATCTTCCATCTATCACCAACTTACAACGACGCGGTCAAACTATTGATAAACGATATCAACACAAGCCATCTCTTCCACTCCGTGTATGGCGACTGGAACTATTCCCATAGAAAGGTGATACTTGTAAACAATTATCCAATTCGTAAAATTAATGTCTTTGGTAAAATAGTGGGGGAGATCTACAGAGAAACTACCACGACAAACTTTGTACTACTTACTCTAGACGATTGCTCTGGCCTGTTTATTAAGGTCCGGTTGGCGGAGGGTGAATATCTCGCTGCTGGTCTCTCTTGGGGCTGTAATTACGGCAAGATTGTCGAATGTTTGGGCACATTTCACGTTCAATACCGTCAGAATATAATCGTAAGTAAATCCTTGACCGTAATAGCAAACAGCGATGATTTGGCTGTCGAATTACAGCAGTGGACCGATAGACTACAAACGAGAGAGAAATTGCGCACGGCATGGGTCTTTGTACCTAGTGATGATGTTTCTATACAACCTACTTTGCAAGCCATTACTGCGAGAAGTTTGGCAATAAGAAAGCTCAATTGGAGCCAAAGTTTACCTGCTTGCGCTCCTAATGACAACTATGTAATGAGCCTGTATCAGATGAAAGATTTGGCACCTATAACGGTAGAAGACCAGCAAATACAGAGTGAAGATGACATTATATATATCGGTAGTGATTCCGATTCTGAGCTTGAGATTCCAATAAATATATCTCAAATTAACGAGTGTGATTTGGAGGAAATAGAGGACGATGTAGAGGTTATTGAGGTCCATAGCGGTCCATTTCTGAATGCATTTGAGGCTACATTGGGGTTTATTAGATATATCATGAAACAGGATTTCGCCAAACTTCGCTTGGTTGAAATTTACAATGACTATCATTTCAATAAGTTGTTAAGTAACCTCACTCGCTTCCAATTTGCCTCTAACCATATCTCTAATGATGACTTGACGTTTGAAGAGGGAAACAAATTAATATTCCACAGAATACGACACTATTTACATGTATCAAAACTAATTCAGGTTACTAAGTCGCAGAATATCATTAGCGATAATTTAAAAACCATTTCTAACTACATCAAAAAGACATTACTGGATAATGAAACCTTTGATACCCACAAATTAATTGAAGAGTCTTTACAGAGAGACATCAGTTGCAACATAGACTACAAGTTGGTCAATGGCATGATAGATTACATATTGGAAGATCTGAACGAGAGGGACCATTGGAAGTACGACCATAAGACGACTCAATGGAAAAAAGTAACCTAGATGTACAGATGGAAGAGGTACGAACAAAAGAAATAAGTCCGGTTTAGACCGTTCCATAACTATTGGAAATGCGTCTTCTCGTCTATATTCATTCCGCGGGAACTAGAGTCAAAACAGTAGCGAAAGAAGGCAATGGTTCCAGTACTGCCTGCAAATTGGTGGAAAATCACCGAGACGATAGATAGAACTGACTAGTACTTCATTGAATCTACGTTTCTTATGCTTATAGCTACTATTTCATTGTTATATGGTACTTTGATACGTCCAACCATTATTTCAACCTCGTTACTGATTTCAATCTTTCTATCGTACATACAATCTACATACACATCTACAGTCTGATAGTGACTCCTACGGTGCACTAGAAATACGCTTAACTCACTAAAACATACAATTATACAGAAAGAAAGTAAGTAAAATACCCGTAGATTCTTCCAAGCACTCGTTTAGTAAGGTTCATTGGAACTTCGCTACATACCGAACAGATAACGTTAAATAAATCCTGAAACACTCTACCTCAAATTCGCTTCTCTTCGCACTGCATCAGAGCTCCGATTGTATTTTCTATGGGGTAAAGCTCGATAAGACTCGGAATTTTCCGACTCTACTATATATGAAGATGCAAATCACATAGAACCCAAGTATTGATTCATCATCTCATAGTGCCTTATATATCATGTCAGTTGACTTTATCACTTGCCATATTTTGGATACTACGAGGGGGAAGCCTGCTGCCCAAGTTGTTTGTCAATTGTACTATGTTTCTGGCTTGGACGGAAAGGCTACTGAAGAAGCCAATTCTCCGTTTGCTATGAATCACACTGATGGTGATGGAAGGATCAAAAACTGGATTTTCGATCCAAATTTAGATGCAAAGTTGAAAACCGTTGTGGGAGTAGAAGGGAATCAATGGATCAAATTGAATCCAGGTATTTATAAAATCAAATTCTTAACTGGCAAGTACTTTTGGAAAATGAAAGATACTACCTTCTTTCCTTTTGTAGATATCACATTCATAGTTAATAATCCACCAGATAATCATTATCATGTTCCTTTATTATTGTCTAATCACAGTTATACTACTTATAGAGGTAGTTAGCTGTCTTTCATGGAATGATGACTATTTGGGGTAGTTATTGTTCTAGTTGATAAGATCACTATTCACTTCTATATATAACTTTAGTCCATTGTTACAGTACTACTATATATATATTGTATACGCATATAATTGTTATAGCTATATATCTTTAATCATATAATTGTTATAATACTACTATATATATTTTAGTCTTACAATTGATATAGTACTCCTATAAATTACTTTAGGAATAATTGTTATAGTACTACTATATATATCTATTGTCTCATTATTGTTATAGTACTACTATATATTTTAGTAGTATACGCATATAATTGTAGTACTGTTATTAATATATAAATTATATAATCTATTATGGTATGGGTATCATGTCATTAATGTGTAAGTATCACTGTCATTACTGATAAAACAAATGGATCTTGTCCTTTTAACGATAGAAAAAATGAGTGTTTCTCTGTGATTGTTCGTGAATAAGCATTTCATTGGATTTGAAGTCATTAAGCTCCATTTTGATCTTATAGATTTCACTCGGTTCCGTTAAAGTATATTGGGTCACACACTTGTTGTACCGTTTATACATATCAGGAGCAAAGGTTTCGCTGATGTAGAGATTATTTGAAAATTTAACTTGTTTTGATGTTTCACTAGGATTGGCTTTCAAAATTGACCCCGAAACCGAATCATTGGTGCTTTTGTCACCAACTAAATCTTCAAACTTTTGATACTCTATTTTAACTGTTTTGAAGTCTCGGAATTGTCTAATATATTTTATTTCGCCTGGTAACATACTTCTTTCTTCAAGGGACATTTCATTAAATACTTTATTCAATTGCTCTTGATTCAAAACTAACGTTTCTGAATTTTCATTTTTATTCAATGAATACAACTGTTTGCTTCCTGCAAGCTTATCGGCTGCTTCTGGATCACAATCGTCGTCACTATCATATTCGTTGTTAAATGATTCCAAGTGCAAGTCAGAAAATCCTGTAGGATCTCCAAAATTATATTCCTGTTGTAAGAAACGAGAATTTTCTTCGACATATTCATCATCTGATGACGACGAATTCGTCCATCCTTGAAACGTTGAGTCCTTTAATTTCTGATCCTGAATCTGTGCCGCACTTAATTCATCATCTTTTAGGAATATATCGTTTCGATTATGACGAGTTCCATTGGATGTAAAACTAGCAGAACCTGAATTATAACCTTCAATGGATAAGTATTCTTTAGACGTATCTTCTTCTCCATTGTCATATGAATCTGTTAAATCAGACATAGCTTTTAATGTATCAGACATATTAATATCTGGCAAGTTAGGTAATGTCAAGAATTGGCCATTTTTTACCTGCGAAAATCGTAAACTAGATCTATCTTTTTGGTTACTAAATTCACTGGGTTCTGACACCAGTTTATTTTGTGGCATTGCAGTTGCTTTATTTTCTTCCTGAAGCTCTGTCCTGCCTACTTGACCATATTGCAGACTTTCAGTTCCACCAATATTCTGTTCAACTTTTGCATTTTTTGATGCATTCTTTGACAGTTTACCAGGCTTCCTCGAAAATAGTTTCTTGAAGAAAGTTTTAAATTTAGATTTCTTCGTTGTAGCAGAAATTTCGTTTTCTTTAGTAGTATGATATTCTCCGATTTTTGGCATCGATTTAGCCGTTTTGACAAACTTTTTGGGTGAAGGAACAGGTGTGCTCGGTAAACTAGTGGCTGTGGGCAGAAGCGACAGGTTTTTCTCTTCTGTATGAAATTCAGGAGTTTTTAACGGGTTGCTTCCTTGCACACTAACAGGTTTCACTACCGTTTTCTCATTATTAGAAGATTGTTGTCCTGCAATTGAATCGATCGTTCTAACGGCAGTTTCTTGATTGGTTAAATCCGATATCTTTTTATCTGTCAATGTGACTACGTCATTACTGTCAGGCATCACATTATTATCATCGACTTTGTTTTCTGCTGTAGTATCTGAGATTTTATCACTGTCTGCTGGGAATGCGCTACGAGAATTAGGATCTAATGTCTTATCAGCTTCGGTTTCTGGAATTATTCTCAACTCACCTCGAGATTCTTTTGTCTCGATCACAGTATCATGGTCAGAAGAAATCGTTTTCTCTGTATTTTCCGACGAAACTTGAGAATCGCTAGCAAAATCGCAGGCATCGATATTATCTATTTGTTCTCTACCGTGCAATTCAGGTTGACCTTGTTGGGGTATATTGGAGGCACCATATTGGTCAAGCTTCTCAATGATGTTGTCTAACTTGTTTTCTTGGTTTGAAAGATCCTTCTCCTTGGTGTCATTAGTGGAGATACTAGTTGTAGGCGTGTTTGATAAGGATCTACTTATAGCTCCTGTTTGCGGTTTGTCCATCTGTACTTCAGAAGTAGAGCTAGAAAGTGAGTAGCCTGATGACGTTGAGGAAATGCTACTTGAACCTTTTTCTGGTAAAGATTGTAAACTGAGATTCTTGTTGTTGCTTGGTCTTTCGATTGCACTTTGTGGTTTCATTAGATTGTTCGAATACAATTTTGGTTTTGGTGAAGCACCAGGTTGGTAACCAGGAGTAGCAGCATAATTCCTATTATTTAATTCTGCGATATTCAAAACGCTTCCATTTCGTACGCTATGAAGAAAAGCTTGCTTTGAAGAAGTGCTGTCATTGAAACTAAGGTTATTAGAGCTTGAATTTCTTGATAGAGACAGTTTAGAATTGCTCATTCCATACTTGTAACTACTGAAGTTTGGCGTTGAGTTGATTCTAGGAAAGCTTTTGATGGAGCTGGAGCTTAATGGACTGGGTGTGCTAGTTTTTGGATGCGATACACTAACATCAACTGACAATTTCAGAAGATCCGATTTTGATAGGTTTGATGGATATTTCGAACCCGTTAAATAGAAGTTGTTTGCATTTGCTTTCACATCATTCATTGATCTCAACATTTCCATGGACTCTAAGGAACCCGCACGCTTAGAACTGTTGAATGTGTTGGCATATTGGGGATTGGGCAAGCATTGTTGGCTAATACTGTTATAAGAACGTGTACGTAAGGAAGAATTTAGACTTCTGGGGTGGTTAGGAGGAATGGGCGCATCTGGCCTTATTTTGTCAGGTCTTGCTCTTTTTTGGTGGTTATTCAGTCGAGGATGGAATACTTCACCATTGGGAAAATAGTAAGCCTGGTTATTTGCGGTTTGGCTCTTTATAGAATTAATTGATTTCTTTCTGAACTTGTCATCAATTACGAGTAGACTGTTTGTAGAAATGTCTCTTATCAGCTGTGATTGCTGCGATTGAAAAGACGAAGTTGAGCTTAGACTGTTTCTTCGTGAAGTCATTCTAGGGACTTTTATAAAAATAGAACTAGTACGATACTAGTAGATTTAAACTAAATTTAACCTTATCGAAGTTTCGAAAAGATACAAATAGACAATAAGGTATAATAGAACAGTACTCACTTACACAGTTTAACTGAATGCGATGGAATGGTACTTGGAATAACGAATGAATAATTAGCGATAGGATAATAAGGGGGAAATGTGTTACAGCCTTGCACTAAACAAAAACAATGTGATGCGAATGAACTGGGATAAAGCTAGTGCACTGAAATGAATAATACGGTGGGAAAGGAACAAGTTGACAAGGAAAAGATGTGAATCTGAATGCGATAGCAAACGGATAGGCTATAATTTTAATTAGTGAATTATTATTAAGATACTGTACAAAGAACCCACAAGTTGAAATGCAAAACTTTTATCATAGGTATTTTCTAAAAATAATACTGTAACAAATTCCTTGTAAATATAATGTCAATTCGTTACCTAATCTTTTTTAACACAACCTTAACAAATATGCAATGTATTGAAAAAATAATTTGAAAAGAGGTACTACAATACAAGTGCCTTGTTTGTTGCGGCAATTGTTGAGTAAGAGTGGCAAGCGGTAGAGAGGATGAATCAATCAAGGGAGTAATCAGGCCTAATGTGATGGTTTTTCAAAGAACGAGCGTATGGCTGGCTTGAACAATTATCACCTTTTCCAAAGAATAGGGATTGCAACTATTTTGAAATTACCTTCGTTTATTGCACGGAAAAAGGAATGCGTACTATATATAACCATCGTACATATCCAGCATGGATAATCCTATGCGAGATGGTACCTGAGATTTGGTAGGTGTGGACGAAAGTTTACTGGACTCCTTACTGAAATTCTACGGAATGGACAAGGAAACATAACGGCGACCGATGGAATGTACTCCTTCGATTGTTTTGTGGGGAACAAAGCTATGTTTTTGCCATTTTTTACCGTATACCTCGTATTTTGACCTTCGTAAAATTATCCTAGATAGTAAACAAGTAAATCTTTAGAGCTAACGCGCTGGGCCACACGGGTCAACTATTTCTCTGTCGTTTCTCATTAGCAATGTTCCATCCCAATACTCGACTGAGCTAGTTCATAATTCGCTTAATGATGCCGAACTATTCGACGGAAGATATCGCGACATGCATTAGAAGCATATTCATGCCTAGTTGATATTTTTGGCATTGTGTGTCTGGAGTGTGTTCCATGCTGTGTGTATTCATGTCTGCTCAGAACGACAATATCCAGCTGAGAAGTGATTTTCATTAGGTTTAATTAGGTTTAATTCATGTTTATCTCTACATATAGGGAATTACATCTTGTCTTGGCATCGAGACCCCTATCAATACCCAAAACAACTATAACCGAGTTTTAGAGTTACTATTTTCCTGTTATCAATATTTGAAATGTGGTACTAAAGATAACTAGAGACCCAGTCTAATCGAGACATGTTTGCTCTCAATTAGTATTATTGTTATTTTTGGTATATAATATCTGCACGTCATAGGCAGCCCAGCCACATTGCATTGTTAAAATTTTTTTTTGGAGCAATCTTAAGGAAGATAACAACTTTTGGAACGGACTATAGAGAGAAAACAGTATCTGGTCGGCAGTTTCGGAATTACTAATTCGAGCTATCTTCGAATAATTTTGTTCAAGCAGAATTGTATTCTCATAGTTGTGTTGTGTTTTTCAACACATTATATATGAAGGAATGTTCCTGAGGAAGATTAACCCTTTTTGCAGATTGACCCAACCAGTTTCGTACAAGAATCTTTTGTAGCAATAGAACATTTTTGCACCAGGAAATAGCCTACTTGTAAAATGACATAATGCAAGCAAGTATCAGCTCATGTTTACCAACTACACCCCCACCGCTTTCACCTCAAACCGATATTGTGTAATATTCTGGCACGTGACTGGCTGCAAAAGTTATCTCAGTACAAATGGTTACAAAGATATAAAACTATCTTTCAATACCTCAAATGAATCTTTTCGCCGTTTATTGGATTGTAGCTTTCATCAGCTGTGTGCTTTCTGCTCATGTGTCTCTGCCACCTGCAGAGTTCAGCTTGAAAAAATTGTTCCATAAGGACTTGAAAACTCAAGCATTAGTTAATTCTTCCATGAATAGTTCTATTTCAGCCAATGGGATGAATTATACGCAACAAAGCTTGCCTACAATTTCCTGGCTAAAACAGTTTTTCGGTTCTGACTACTTTTATGATCATAATAACTTGAAAAACTCTACATCCCGGTTATTACCTCCATTGATTGAAGATTTCGTAAAATGGTCACAAAAGAAGATCGAATCTCCAAATATCGAAACACCAAACATTGAATCTCCAGATGATGATGATGATTATGATGATGATGAGTACGAATATTTTGACGCTGAAGATTCCACAGATTTCGAAGACTATGCTGATGAATCAGACGATGACGATACTGATAGCGTTGAAATTAGGTTGCATTCATATATGTATCTTTACATGGACCAATTCATTGAGTATTTGGTAAAACACTATCATTTTAAGGAAGAACAACTATCAATATTAAATGATTTAGATTTTGGTGACATTGACGATACGCTTAATGAGATTTACAGATATAACAAAGAACTTGAACAATGCATTGATGTCCAGGAACCGGACTTCAATGGTTCAGATCATCTACGAATCCTGGCCCTATCGCTTCTAATTAGCTTCATTATCTTCGCTATTTTTATTTAATGTGTCCAATATAAATGTACCGAAATTTGCAATGTAACGTAGTTGAAATCATAATTTTTAAAGTTTGAATCTCAATAACAAGCTTTCTTGTCCTGTCTTGTGAGAAATCTTGCGGACTATTCCGCTTTAATGGGATTTGGCTTATTTCCATATCTAATGCCTGAACTTTCTAATAAATTGATATTTGTCGAACTTATTCTCCATAACAATAACATAAAAATACTTTGATACGGACTAAATTTCTCGCCAACGAATTTGACATACTCGTCATGAATGGGAACCCAATCACGTTTGGTATCTTTCTTATTTGCAAACTTTGTCTTTTTCGACAATGCTTTCTTGTTTTCCTCCGATATACACTCTTTTTTAACTTGCTGTAACATCGAAGGACGCTTAGCCAAATAATTAGCCATACCTCTCGCAATACCCAAATCATCGTAGGCAAACACATCCATATTTTTAAGAGTAAACATGACAAACATTTTTGCTGACCATTCCCCTATTCCTTTTAATTGTACGAGTTCGTTAATTAAATCTTCAACCGAAGCTGTTTCATAAAATTCAACGGTTGTTAGGTTACCTTTTTCTAAAAAGTGTTGACTGATGTGCTGAACATACTTAACTTTTTGGTTAGACAATCCAGAAGCACGTAGTTGTTCATGAGATAATTCTACAGTCAATTCTGGGGTTGGTGTTTGCTCACCAAATAGTGCTTTAAACTTCATTTCAATTGCAGATGCGGCTGCCCCACTAATTTGTTGGCCAATAATTGACCCTATTAAAGCATACCAATACGATCTGATTATTTCTTTTGCTTCCAAAGGTTCAGGCGACACATTCTCAAACTGAACGAAGTGCTGGTGTACCATTGCTGGGTACAAACTTGGGTCTATTTTCAAGATATGATGGCATCCATCAATGAATTCTGGAAGATGAAATCTTACAAATTCTTCAGGTAAGTCACCGCTATAACTCCCAATGAAATTTTCAGCTAAATGGTCCTCTAACTTGAGTTTTATCGCTTTTGTCTTTGATTTTACAGGAGATTTTGGCAGTTGATTAGAAGCCAGACTAGAGATAGGCAGTTTAATGGTTTTATTCACAGAAGAAACGCGTGGTTTTTTTGAAGTAGTCAATTTTATCGAACTAGCAAGGTTGACATTATTGGAGTTCGCGTCCAATAGCCGTTTAGATCGTGTTACAGCCATGGATAGGAGGAGCTTAAATTACAAATGCATTATTTCTTTCGCACCTTTTAGACTATGCGAATTTAAGGAGTAGGCATATTCTTGCAAAAGAAATTACCGCTTAACAACACACAAGAGTAATCTAGCTATCTATACATAAATGGGTTTATAATTTACCTTTCATATCGTCTCCAGTAAACTCGGTAAAATACTTCTCCAATACAATACGTTTATAGTCGTTTCCGAATTTTTTTTGCAAGCCGAAATCATCAATGGATTTATTCGATTGCTTAGATATTCTTTCATCGATAATTGATTTGAGAATTGGAAGGAAAACATCTGGTGCCTCACCGTTGACTGAGTGATACGTTCCTGGAACCTGTATGTATGTTACCACCTCCTTTAAAGAATCTAACAAAAACTCAATGGCAGATTTATCGGCCATATCATGTTCTGAATGCACAAAATATACCGGAGTCTTAACTTGGTTAAAGACTGGCATAACCGGTTGAATTGACTTTGCGGAGCTGGCATAGCTTACTAGCTGCTGTATTTTCGAAGATTTCAACGTGACTTTATCGTACTTTTGCTCCGGATTATAGTTGCCGTTATATTCATCAAAAATCATATTTGTTAAAATTGTGGGGTCGAATTTCTTATAGAACGAAACTTTTGTAAAGAAATTAGTTACTTGTTGGAGCCAAGGAACGCCATTTTCAGCAGTAAACTCATCTTGAATTTTTTCTGCATCAATCCAATGTTTCAAAAGCAAAGGAAACACTTTTCTATGAACATCGTCAGTATAACTAACCGGATTCACTACGGTTATGGCATCAAATAAATTTGGTTCTCGCAAACACGCAGCTATTGATTTAAACCCCGACATTGAGTGCGCGACGACAATATTGAGGGCATTTTGTTTCAAAAAAGTCTCGCCTTCATCTTCAGCAGCAATTTTACAAAAATCTTTGGCTCCGTCCTGCCAATTGTAAATATAGCCTAATCTATTGCGGTTGGCTTCGGCTGAATCAGCATGGTTCACGGCATCAAGTGCCAAACATACATTCAAACGGGGATAAGTCTGGTATAACGAATCGATATAGGTGTGCCATAAGGCTTTATTCATACCCACTCCATGTAAAAATATCAAATTTATTGGCTGTTGGATATCCTTTTTAACCGATTGGTACCTTCTGTAGCACAATTTCAATTTGTAATCTTCGTCGTTTCTTGACGGAACCGGTAAGACTATGGACCCAGGGTATCGTGGTAACGGAGCGGCGGTGGTAATAACCTCATAAGTATAATATGGAGAGGTTTCTGGAATCAACGGCATGGTATTTAAATGGGAACGAAATCCGGGGTTATGATACTTGCTACAATATACTAACAATTGAATCTACTCTTTATTCTTTGAAGCTATCTTTGAAACTAACCGTGTATTAGCTTATCAACGACACCAGTGGAAAATGCTACCTTCTGTTAGTGATAAGTTGCAACTTTTATCTTAGTAATTGTATTTCCATGTGAACAATGGCTGTCTGCTTTTGGCGGAAAGTGTGCGGTACGAGGTGCGCGGAGATCGTTGTAGACGGTTAGTCCGAGGATTACCATTTTTAGTCATTAATCGGAGTACGGACAAAAGTTTATGGTTATAGTAGAATGGGATGTTTTATTGGTTTATTTGGTTCTACGAAGCAGTTCATGTTACTCCATTGTCAGAACCTACTCAACGATAGCCAATTGTATGTTATTCCATTGTATGGGTATAGATGGTATTGTATATTGGGATTAAGTTGTATGCAAGATTTTGCACCCACAATCTGGTATAACTTTACGATTTTTCTCCACTATATCTGAAGCTTCATCCACGGTTCCTTCTATCGTCTCTCCTCAATGGATTATGTCCGCATTTTCCGTGCACTAACTTGTTCTGCTCCGTGAAGAAGTATCAAGAACAAAAATAAGTGAATCCAAAAGAGAACGCACCACTAGAAACACAAATTAGGAGCTAGAAACACATACTTGGAGCTAAAAAGACAATTTAATGCTTACTTGATACAGTTTTAAACATTAAAAGTAAAATACGGATTATTTTGGCTGCAAACTCAACCTTGGGACTGGTAAAACATTATTGCAGTATGGAGCAGCTTCCTACACTAAATCACATAGCACAAGAGCAAGGCAATATTCTCGAGTCAATCTACTTTTTTCAAACGAAATAATCTATTATCTCAACAACCTTCATCCACTACTACTAATACACCCTAACCCCCTCGAACACCATATCCACCCCCACGATAAACAGTCCCTTCTCTTGCAACTTACCTACAATTGAATGTCCTGCACATTGTATACATGGTAGCGCCTCTGCTTTCTCTATTTCTGCAGCGTCTTTAGAAAGTTTGCAACTAAACACCTGCAACATAACATGGAAATCTAAACCAATGGATAGCAAACCCCCACTTGAAGGCTTGGCGTTCTGTTGCACGGGAATAAACTCTTCGCTCCGGCAAGAAATAGCCGCGAAAATTACCAAACTTGGAGGTATTCACTACAGTGATCTCATGAGTGATGTACAATACTTAATAGTAGGTGATAGACAAACAGCAAAGTACCGTTTCTGCATAAAGAACCGTTTCGATATCAAATTCATCGACAGTCAGCTGATCCTCTCTGTGTATGACTATTGGCTCAATGGAGAAGACGATAACTCCAATATGATGAATATTGATAATTATTTACTACCCATTTTTAATGGATTGAACATATGTTTTTCAAGAATGGAACTTATAGATTTGGAGCGCTATATAAACTACTTTAGACGGTCTATTCCATCACAATACTTTCAACTAGAAAATTTGACTTCATTAATTGAGAAAAATGGCGGTAAATACTCTGAGTCTTTGACGCTAGCTAATTCTTGTATTATTACCACTGTAGCGTCAGGAAGGCGGTACAAGAAAGGTATAGAGTGGAAGAAACCCATAGTGCATCCTATATGGATTTTTGACTCGATATTACGCGGTGCTGCCCTAGATTTTGATGACTATATCTTAAACGAAGATGCTAGTTATGATTATACAACTGGTTGTAATATTTGGCAGCAGATCGTAGACAACCTGCTGCGAGCAGAAAAGAAGCAAATTGTTGCGTCTAGGGAGCCACAGGATGATAGTGCGTTAGAACCGTCAAAAAAGCGTCTTCGTACAAATTCCTTGATTTGGAACTCAATTATGGATAAACCAATGCATGTTCAAAAGCAAAAGATGCAAGATTCATGGCAAGACGACGAGGAGGAAGTGGATGAATCGTCAGCGAATTATAGTAAATACAAGGCAAGTAAAGTGTTACAACGCGATAAGGAAAATCCAGCCAAGTTGTTTTCCGGGTTAATTTTCTTGTTAATAGGCTTCTCGCAGCACCAGTCCAATCTTTTAATTAAAGTCATTGAATCGAATGATGGCCAAGTTGGCGATACCCACGATGAAACCATTACTAATATAATTATTCCCTCCAAAAACGGAGCAAATTCGTCATCAATGTTGCGAATTTTACCAGCAGATATAAAGCTGGGTATCACCGCGGGGTCTATACGTGTGGGGACGGAATGGTGGATCGAAAGAGCAATATACTACAATAAAATAATCTACGATAATTGGGGGCTGCCAATTAAAGGATTGGCAAAATTAAAAGATAAAAAGTTTCAAGTTTGTATTAGTGGATTCACCGGCATTGAATTGTTACATATTGAAAAGTTGCTCGAGAATTTAGGGTTTGAATACTGTCAAACATTGACTATGAATCGGGACTTATTAATTATTAATGTTCAACTATACAAGGATAAATTGCAGGAGACGAATAAAGAGTTGTATGAATATAAATTTCCCGATATAATCAATTGTCCAATATCGTCTACGGTTTCATTGGTATCGACTACAAATAAAATCAATGCTGCTAAGAAATGGCAAATTCCCGTGGTGTCATTGGGGTATATATGGGAAAGTTTACAACTATCTGAGGAGGAGAATTCGCTTATTCTACCGGAAATCGTTGACAAAAGCTGGTGCATATTTTCTCCTAAAGAGTCTACGGGTTTAATGCGTTATGTACAAACTATTAACGATAAGAGGGTTATTCAAAATAAATCACCATTGATGAAACTACCATCGCCTCGGAAACCAAGTCACAAAAAGAAATATGGCCGTTTACAGGGTACCTCATTGACCAGTAAACTAAATGCATTAAACAACGATACAGGGGAAGATGATACTTCAAATAATTCGTCAAATGACCATGAAGCGACCCAACCTAGTCAAATCAGTTATGAAGAGACCGATAACTTAATGAGCAAACTAGATAGCAAGTCAACTACTGAAGGAAAGACTCGCGCTGCAAGAAAAGTCGGTAGATACACCAGGTAGAAAGAGTTGCATGAGGCATGAATATCATTCAATTGTAAAATATAATTATGTACTATAGGTATCAATACATATATATAACAGATAAATGATGTAGACATGTAGGCTACTTTTCTCTTGACTTAATACTAGTGAATTATTGGGCTGCAAAAAACTGCGAAATAAAGGGGTTTTTTTTACGTGGGGGGTTTTTTCTACTATACTCAATCAGTTCCTCAAACTGTGGCAAAGACTATTAACTATAAACAACTTAGGATGAACTGTGTAATTGTCCATTGAGCTTATATTCTATGTAATTGCTTGCAATTTTTTATAATTGAATTATTGAAGCAACATAATGAATATTAGACTGGGTTACAAGAATAAAGGTTATGTAGATACTAAATAGGGTTAAATCAATGTTACCTTTGAGATACGATAGAATTGCTTTTAATGTATATACAATTGGTCAGAATCGACCTAATCAACGCATCAATTGACCTAAACACGGTCTAGGGCAAGGAATAACTGGCCCTAACTTATTTAAGTCTGCAAACAGCTACAGATTTAATCCATTAAATGTGAGCTTATTTGCCAGACCATTCGCTACGATATTCAACTAGCACTTTCTACTACTACTACTAGTATAGTCAACTTGAATATAATCAAGCAAACAGAGTAACAAAGTATTCATTCAATACAACTGTATTATTGTCAACTATAATTAAATTATTTAGCCAAAAATAATCAATCAATCAATTTTTTGCCACCAATCATCACGAATCATATAACACAACCAATTCCCTCGCTATACCATCCACTTGATGCCTTATAGCTGGCAACACCCAGTCCAATGGCAATATCAGAGATAAGCAAGCTGTGACTGTTGCCCTAGTCCCACGTGTACCATGACTGCGTTTTCTCGGAAAAAATTTTCACGAAATTTTTTCCCTGCCAGGATGCGATGGAAGTATCACCATATATAACTGGGATAAAAATCAGAAACTCTTTTGGAACATTTTATTTATACAAGATTAATATTTAAAATGGGTAAAGAAAAAACTCACGTTAACGTCGTTGTTATTGGTCACGTC
>JAKTVZ010000029.1:0-109475 GCA_030560825.1 Suzukiozyma fluviatilis | reverse complement strand
TTGCCATCGTTGGGCCCCCGGTTCGATTCCGGGTTTGCGCATTCTTTTTTGCATTTGAATTATTGAAACTACAGAACGATAAGGAACATAGCTGCACAATTGACACTAAGCCTTCAACTGCGTAGCCCCAAACAGAAGATCGTGCTAGTGAACTCACCAAATTTTTTGTTTCCTTCTCTAAAAACAGATATTTGTCATTTACGTTGCTGTTTATTAAACATATACACACATGAATTAAAAACCCATTCTTCTAATAACATATTGTTGAGCGACAACACCAAAACTCAATCTGATACCCTGTTTAATCCAATCCTGAACCCATTCAGTTGGATCTACTCCTTCGATATCTTCGCCATTTTCCTGTTTGAATTTATCTAATTCCTCTCCGTTCAACCATTTTGCCCAGATCAAAGGGAACGGTTGTGTTTTCGATACAATTATGATGTTGTTAGTTATATCTTTGAGAATAATGGTGAAAGAAAATGAGTTTTGATTGGTGGAATCGATGATAATGGCGCCGTTTTCATTCTGTGAAGGCTCGGTAGACTTGTTGTCTACTCTGGTTGTTATAGGTTGAATAGAAATGAAAATATTAGACTGGTTTACTTCGTCAATTGACTCCAAGTGTTGAGTTTTCTCTTTGCTTTCTTGGGTGATTTTCAAGTAGTCCTTAATAGACGATTCCAAGTTAGCAAAACCCAACTTTTCTCCATCAATTAGCTTACCGTAGAACATGTTTAAATCCACGTACTTATCCGATTGTAGTTGGTGGGTGTGATTGAAGTTTGTCACCGAAACTTTGATGCCCCCTTCTACCTGGTTCATGACCTTACTGAACTGCTCATTGATCAATTTGTCGAGATAGTTCAAGTTGACGTCGTAGATCAACAAAATATTGATCAATTCGTCGTCTTTGTCCATCAAACCTTGGGTTATTTGTTGCGATACATTCAACAATAACGAGTTCAATTTCGAAGACAATGCTTCTTCAGGAGAACTCAAGTACTTCTGACGTTGTTTGTTGATTTCGTTGGTAGTGTTTGATGCCATTTGAAACGTTTGTTCGGAGATTTGTTGCGCGTTGGAGGTAATTGAACCCCAGAGCGAATTGACTTTGGTCGAGCCCTCTTTGCTCCACCAATTTGTAATTGAGCCAATTGGATCGATGTCCAACTCATCAGCAGCATTATCAACCGTGGAATCGTCTTTGGTTGAATCTGCTTCAGGTTTGGACTCGGTAGCAGTGTTCTTATCATTGTCTACGGCAGGTTCGTTTTCGTTATTTTTAAGAGTCTGTTCAGTCGAATTTGAACCGACGGTAGCCGAGTCGTCGTCTTTGTTCTTTTTTGGTTCAAACTTCAGTTTTGGTTGAGATTTTCCCAGATTCAGTTCGTGCTGGGCCAATTCGTCTAAGAAATCTAACAACTCCTCGCTATTTCCTTCATTTTTACCCGAATCGCCTCCAGATTTGACAGGCCCGTTTGCCGACTCTGGCAAACTATTTATAAAGTCTAAAACATCGTCGGTATCACTTGGCTTTGCCGACATTGTAAACAGTGATAAGAAAGAACGGTATCAAGCAATTTGCGACTTGATTTTTTCGCACTCAAAACAAATCCCGTACAAATAAAATTTAAAGCGAGTGAAAAATTTAAAATCTTTCTTTAGCAAGAATGCATCCTCAGTTAGATAAACGTCGGTTCGATACTTGCGAGAAGCTTATGGATGCTTTGGAGCAGTGTCACCGTCAAGAGTTTTTGAAACAAGCACTCGGGGTTTGTAATTTTGAAAAGGATGAACTTTCCAAGTGCCTCCACTATACTAGAGTAAATGATGCGAACGAAAGAATCAAGCAAAGTAGAGAAAGAAACAAGAAGTTGCAAGACATGAAGAAGAAGGCCGAAGAAGAGGTTTATGGTAAGAACAACTACTTGAAGAAAGTGATTGAATTAGAGATGGAGAAAGGTGGAAAGTAATGGACCTAGGTAGTGGAGTGATGATTGAAGACAGATTAAAATTATTTTAAGATTAAGATTAAGATTAAGACTTAGACTTAGACTTAGACCAGGACTTTGACGTAGCGACTCGAAGAAAGACTGTAGATGAACAAGTTATGAATCGTAGCAACTACGAAAGGTCTTGGGTTCTTGAATCTCAAACTGTATATATCCATTTGGTTAAATGTGTAAATAGAACGATATGGTAAATATTATGATTATGATGGCATGGTTAAGATGTAGAAGGTAAGTGTTGTTAGTTTCTTAGGGATTTAGAAAGTGTAGTTGTTTCAATTTGTCTCGATTTGTTTTGTTGATTTGGTTGAGTACAGTTGTGGTCTTTTCGCATTATGAATAGTCGCATTTTATCCATTCACTCTGTTTTATTCTTTCTTACTCTTTATATATTTCGCATTCTAATTATTTTTCGTTCTTACTATCTTTGATTCACTTTCTTTGATTCACTTTCTATCCTTTCACCTCTTTTCTATATTTCGCATTCTTTTATTTATCTCATTTATTCATCTGCTTTCGCATTGATTTATCTGCTTTCGCATTGATTTATCTGCTTTCGCATGGCTCTTTACTTCTTATCGCATTACTCTTTTCTTTCTTCTCATGACTTCTTTCTACTTCCTACATTCTCCACACACTAAACTACTCTTCATCTATTTCGTATTTACTGCATCTAATCTTGTCTCGTCTTCAAAGTTCTCTTCACAACTTGGTCTTTCGTCAAGATATACACAATGGCACCCCAACCCGATAATGCATCTCTATCTACAGCATTTAACAAAGCCTGAGAAATAGTCTCAAACAAGTCTTCCGGCTCTAAGTTTGGCTCATAAAGCGATTCACACATCCCATACAACTGGTCGGACGCAGTACCACTAACAATGAAATCTTTAGCAAAATCAATACACCCAATGGAATCAAATCCACAGATAAATGGCTGATTGGTTTTGGAATCTAACCCAGCTACAATAGGACTGACGAAATACGGACCAAATCTTCTCTCATATAACGTCGAAGAAACCAAATTGGCCAAGGTTTTAGGCTCCAATTGTCTTTCCTCACGTAATTTATATAAATTGTTTTTAAAGGTGAATACTTCTTTCAATCCAATTACATCGGTGGCCAACCCAGTTAACCCCAAGAAGGTTTTATCACCAAATTGAAATACTTTTTCAAAATTGTTAGCCAATCCTAATGATTGGTTACCTAAACGTAAATCACAGGCAATGGCAATACATTCTTTGCCTACCATGGCTACTGCTGACCCACCATTGATGGAAAAAGGATCAGACATGACGGTTTTGTGCTATAAATGTGAACTTACTAAGCAAGTCTACGTGGTGGACTTAGAAGCAAGACTTGAAGTTAATGTCGTGCTATAATGATACTATCTTTAGTATCAACTATGTATATGGTTTTTTACTGTGTCCAATAATCCTCTTCCAACTGAACTTTCTCCGATTTTTTTTCACGGTTGTTGTCAAATTCAATCACTGAGCACCGGTGTATCTTCGTGCTTCACGTTAATACAATTAAGTCTATTCAATTAGATGGTTAATCTGGAGGGTTTAACTGTTCGTAGTGGCAAAACGAAAACTTACCAAAAGTACTCTAGATTATATGCAGGACACAAACATTGGTTCGATTCCTATGGAGGAAGTAATGCAGCAGACTAGGTAAGGTTGGCTACGATAAATGTTAGGCTACGATAAATGTTACGAGTGTTAATCAAATCGTTTATTAGAATAGCCAATTTCAAACTGGCATGTAAACAGTTTCTTTGACTCAAAGAAACAAGAATTGAAAGGTATTATAAATATTAGTACACTCTAGGCTACTTCCTCAGGAAGGTATATAGTTTAATAACTGTGTAAATGTCCTTCATGGGCAAATATCCACTTTCGGTACTGGTTTGCGATCTCAGTGCACACCTTCTACGCGGGACCAGGTCTTCTGGTTTACGTCGTCATTTTCAAGTTTGCTTATTTCTATGTCTTCTGGCTCTTCTTCTTCAGTAATTGTAGTCGTACTGTGTGAGTTGGACATATTGGTGTCTGAACCTGGAATAAGTTCGTTGATATGTCTCTCAGTATCCTGAAAGTCCACTAGAGCAAACGACTTTGGCGACTTGACCATTGCTGCAACGTCTTTTGTGTTAGTCAGTTCTTTCAAGCTATTGCTCATCGCAACTAAATCATTGATGGATTTCGACTGTTCGAAGGTGGGAATGATTTTGCCTACATCCTTCAAAGTGGAAAACAATTTATAAATCTCCGATTTGACGAGTTTGGTCAAGTCATCGTCTTCAATTTCGTTTTCTTGCTCGAAATCTTCATGGAGAATCTTATCGTGCTCTTCCAAATCAAATCTTAATTGTAAGCCAAATCCAAGAATCACCAAGTAATTTTTATATTTGATCAACTCTCCCTTGTATTCGCTTATCTTAGCAGTATAATTGCTCATTACCTTGGAGTAGTTAGAGCAATAATATGTCTTTTGAGGTAATCCAGTCGTGAACTTATTCTGTAAATCAATGAACTCGTAGTACAACCTGCGCAAGTTGTTGTAATACTTGAAAGTCTTCACAAACTGTTTCATCATACCAGAATGATCCGCAGAATTATTCATGCCATTGGCAACGATATAATGACTCAAGTAAATCCCTTTAGGTATTGGCTCCCACTTGGAAATGGTCTTCGATTTCTTAAATTGGGCACGGTTAGCTATCAAACCGTCTAAATTACCCCATCCATATTCAATAGAGGAGACACTTTCTTCTAAAGCAGGAATTGCTGTAATTTTAGCGGCCCAAAAGTTACAAGTGTTGACAAATTCCAAGGCAATTTCGTTGGTTCCAGCTTCAAAAATAAACTTCTTTGGTTTTCTCTTGCTAACTGTAGGAAACGTCAAAGACCAAAGATATTGCTTGTGACCATGAGTAGTGACCGTCTTTTCCATCTGCGCGTAGGTCGAACATAAGTTGTAGGTCCCAATATTGGCGGCGTTTTTCAACCAATTACCATCTCCCACGGCAGCATCTGGGTCCTCAACCTCTTCTCGAACACGATAGGCTTGTTTTTCCTTGATTTTCTTCATCTTTTGCTGGTGTTTTTTAATCACTTTTGGATCAAACGAATACAAGGATAACTCACCTTTGGAAACAACCACGAAATTCTCAGTGAACTTTTGCACAAGACTGTTTTGTGAAGTACCCAATGAATTGCCTGATCTCTGCAAACTGGCGTTAGAAGTTTGCCCTCTTCCAAAGAAGGACATGAATCTGGATCCAACTCCACCGCTGGAGCTCGTAGAAGCACTGTTAGAGGAAGCCTCGCTAGCAGAAGAGTTGTCTTGTAAATCGTTATTTAAAATCTTCAACTTCAATAACCCTTCCTTCAAATATGGCGATCCTTGTAATTCAAGAGTCAAATCGTATTGATCTTGGTAATCGTTTACGTTGAAATCTTCAATTTGAAAAATTTGGTTGGAATCATCAGCTTGCTGGTCGTCGTCCAATTTTAAATTATTCATTTTCACCGTGTCAAAAGTGAGTACCGATAAAGTATCGTCAGCAAACGAGTTGCTGGATTCTTTGGAGATCAAAGAGGATATGGAGGTTCTTTTGTTCAAAGTGTGGTTTCTAAAGTCCATCGATTCACGATGTCTTGGTGTGGAAGAAATCAGACTGACTCTTGACCCATTTCCGTTTTTGTAGAAGCTTTGGTCACCACCGGACGCTAAAGCACGGCCAAAACCGACCCTTTTAGAGTTGGCTCCTGAAGTATTGTGCACATTGATCAGTGTAACAGAAGACGTTGTAGAAGTCAATCTGCTCATAGATAAAGACGGACGGCGCGCGTCGCTATTATCAATGGACCAAATAGATGACGCAGAAACTTTTCTTGTTAAACCGTAATCATCAGAACCGTTTGAAGCGGTGGTTACATCTGCGTCTAAAGTATCTTGGTGCACGGAATTGCGCGAATAGTCGGCGCTCTTTTGCTGTGAAACAGAACGCGTTTGGGTTCCATCATGGGCGAAGCTAGTATCGGGTTTTCCTGGCTGTTTCAAGTACAATTCATTGCGCAACAAAGAGTCATAGTAGTTGGACAACTCCTTTTCAATGAGGATTCTCTGTTTGATCGACAATTGCTTCTCTGAGCCGGAGCCCTCTTCAATGAAGGTGGTGAAACTATTTTTGATATAATCTGCCTGGCTGATTTTCGATTTTTTGCTCACTTCAGGATTGTGCAACGCCGTGTTTAGAAGGATCAACGAGTAGATCAAGATGTAGATTTTTTCAAAGTTGTTGGTGCAGAACAAATTCTTTGGGTTTTGGCGCAAATATGCCTTGGTAAAACTGGAAAGAATTCTATCGAGTTCCTGTGATTCTCCCTTTAAGTACAATTTCGAGCACAATAGTCTCGTAGAAACCAACAAGTTTTCGTTCCATGAGAACAAGTCCATGTAGCAGTCTCTAATCTTGGTTGATTCTTCGTCTGTGCCTGCTAAAAACTGGGTGTATTCCTCTGGTTGGATAGAGACAAAGTCTTCATTGAAGAGTTTCGCGGCGATTTCCTGGTATTCTAGGCCAGAATCGCGTGAGTCTGCCAGCGATAACGGTCCCAAGTCGGACTTGAAGTTAAACTCGTGCGACAGGTTTCTTGACGACAGGATTAATGTTGACAGATTGACAGAGTTTTTCTGGCTGTGGTGATTGTCGTCATCGACGATTTCCGTGGCACAGAGACTGGCGACACTGTTGCCGGGTCCCTGGCTGTGTCTGGTGTCTTCGCCACCACTGTGACTGTCGATATCGGAGGTGTACTGGGGTGTCTGCTTGTCGGTAGGGGACATATTGACCTCCACTAAATGCACTTGGTGAGGAAGAACTTGTGTTACCACTTGATTGGAATAGATGTAGTTCGACAGGAACAGATGTGTGGACTGGAACAGATGTGTAGAAGTAAACAGCAGGGTTGATTGTGCCAGACGGTTGGAAAGAGATATAGATAACATATTTGTTTGGGAAGGATTTTTTTCTGCGACTCTATGAATGTGTATAATTTCCGTCATATGAAAAGTTAGCTAATGGGACGAGGACGGGGCAGATGAGGTGAGACGGGCGAACGTGTAGGCTGCGTAGACTGAAGCTAGACGAGACTAGACGAAAGTAGACAAAAGTAGATACTAGACAGGAGTAGGTGCTAGACGCAGGCTAAATGTGTAGACTAAGTATATAGGCTAGACAGAAGCAAGGCTGAACAGAATCTAGACAGATGTAGGCAGGCAGGCTAGACAGTGGTAGACTAGATAGACGTAAATAGTAAAGGATTTGCGTAGATATGTAGGTTGATATATCCACAGGAAATTATAGACTCTATTGGCCTTTTATAGATAAACTAGGGCTGAATGTAGTATGACAATCCGTGGAATTAGTCTGACGATCTCAGTTTACGAAAAAACTGGGTTGCAGAATATTGCTTGACTGATTTAAAGCAGACGGTTCTATATATCTGTTTTTGCAAAGGGTCTCAACAATAATAGATAGATACAATACAAACTAGTCTGCTTGTGAAAAAATTACTGAAAGAAGATAAAATGTCCCAGGGTTTTATTATATAAGGCTTTATCTTTATAGTTCTCTTACATGTAAGGTGGCAGACTAGCATACGCCTACAGCACGGAGGAAATTTTGCTTGTTCCACATAAATGTGTCTACTGCGGTGACATATGGGCGGAGATAAACGCAATGGGCCGACTGCATCAACAGTATTGGGTCATTTAACACCATGGACCCTTCCAGTTTGTAGTCTTTCATTATATCGCCCAAGTGAATTTTATGCGCAATAGACCCTTTTGGTGCAGACGTGCAGCAAACTACGTAGATAAGCTCAAGGTTTTCATCTGTGCATTTGGACCAGAAAATGGTTCTATTGTCGATAACCCGCCTATATCAGCATGATACTCGCTTTGCTTCAATAGGATATTGTTTGAATCCTTGGTCGCTATTGTCTACTGGGTTCAATTAGCTGTTTTGTGTTTTATGCCACACTAAAAATTTAGTCTGTGGGCTACATGGTGCAGCAAAAAATTAAACTAATTCCCAATTAAGATAATTATTATCGCTGGAGAACCCTATTTGATACATCAAGGGAAGGGTTTCCATTGTCGTATATGCTTACATCTCACTAATTACCGTTTCCACATGGATACATTTCATCCTTGCTTTCATCCCCCGGAAGTTTTAGCTTTTAGCGACGAGAACAATGGAATAGAACAGTCGGTTGTATGTAACTCTTCCATATGAATATGTCAATATGCGAAACAACTTAGCCTGCTGTTCGCCTAATTAGTTGCATACCCGAACTAAATTGGATAGTTTTAACTTTGCACTTGAAATTCTTCATGGAATTTCACAATTAGATAGAAGCTGGTTATCCGCAGGGTAGTATTTTTCTCATGAATATGTGTCTTGTGTTGTCGATAACCAATCTTATTGGCATTTCATGTGATAATATTGAATAAACGTTTAATATTTAAAATTTTTCGTCTAATTGTATTTCATATGCCAAGTTCACAAGCATATTGAATGAATTTATTCCACGAGGCATTCGTTCTATACATTATTCGCTAAATATCAATTATCCAGCGTAAAGTGGTGAAAATAATGTTCTTGTATCTGTACGATATGAGGCGATGGAGAACACTTACCATCTAAAAAGTCAGTAGAATTTGTAGAATACGTAGTACAAATATTGAGCAGCAGCCAAGTAAGATGTCTGAAAGGCTAAACAAGATAATATACCCACAGCCTACATTTAGAACCTGCAATGTAACGCTTGATTGAAATTGAACACTTATGGAGATCATCTTTCAATATAGATATAGAACCTAGAATTCGTAACAAGTTCAGATAAACGTCTCTCTGTGTAGAGCTCTTTGAATTGTCCAACTCACAGTTACAATTATTATGCTCTAGAATTTACCTTTTCTAGTTTCAAATTAGGGGCTCAATTCCTAGTAATCTACTAAAGGAGCGATGAAATGGACCACATATAACAGAAAATTGACAGGAATGACGGCTCTTTACCGAGATTCGCCTGTTGATGCAAAAAATAGATTTCATAGCATTTCATTCCTTAAGTAACCCAATCTATAGAAAGTATAAATCCAGCAACATGGATCAGTCTTAATAATTTCAATTTCTTTGATAATTAAAACATCAAACCAATCGTTTTCGCAAAAAAGCTATGCTGGTCTATACAATCAATATGAACCAACTCTAATTTCTCTACCTATTCAACTTTGAACCTGACACAGAAAGAACTACCGTAGCTATTCTTTTTTGCTTGCTATCATTTTGGCTGCAAAATCGCACTCTTTCTCACAGAAAATTTATAGTGAGAGGCAAAATAATTTATTCTTTTCTTTACCTGATACCAATGGCTGAACAGCTAAAAGAGTCGGCTCTTCGGGCCTTGGAAGAAACATACACGAACGACACCCAATTGGATGGTCAATTGATTGAAGATTTTATCACCACTGCCAATGTCATTGATGAGACAGTTCTTCATGATTTCCTACCATGGATTGATAAAATTTTGCACAAACCAAACTACTATGAACTTGACCGCAATGAAGTTCTATTGAAACTACTTCGGAAATTGTTGACTGAAGTGTCGTTTGAGCAAATTTTACCATACTATTCTCGTGATTTCATCATCAATAGCTTACAGTTGAAGTCAGATTTGAACCCCACCGTAGCGTTGCTATGTCTTAGTATTATAAATAGCAACATTAATGATCCTATTGTAATATCTTTTATTTCTGAAAATGGTGTATTACAGTCGTTGATATCAAATTACCTAACGCTATCTTCGTTGGATATTTCCATTGTCAACCAAATAGAATTGCTTATTAATCTGATAATCATAGATGGTATTGAAACCTTGAGTAACATTTTGTTTTCCCTGGAACTAGTAAACCTATATTCGTTAACTAGAAATAACGAAAATACTACCTTAATAGCAAGATTGCTAGATTATCTTCTCATATTATTTCCAATATTTTCAAAAAATACCAAGTTATTACCAACTTCATTATACGTATTTACGATTGCAGATATAGACAATTTCAAACATGATCCTTTATTTTTGATCTTGTTAGTGGAGTTTTATATAAAGCTAGTTCGCCAATTACAAGCAGGAGAGATTCTACAATCTATTCACCCAACCATAAGCGATCTAGTTCATGGCTATATCAACAATGAAATCGATGATCTAGTAAAGTCGGAAATTGTCAATTTATTAGTTGCACTTTCATACGGAGATTTAGAAGACTATACCAAACAATTGATTGTTGAGACGAAGTTATTTAAAGCTTATAATTTATTGGGTTTGTACGAATATGAAGAGAATTCCATAAAACTACTTAGCGAATTCAATCCAAATTTAATTGTGTCGGCTAATGGGGAAATTTATGAAGACGTTTTATCAAACTTATCGTTATTATCTAATAAGCTACTTTTCCCTATATTATTGAATTTCATTGAATCCCCTACGATTTTTGATAAATTCATCGAACCGTACTTAAATTCGAGTACCCTTTCGGTAATCCCAAAGGATAAATTACTACAAATTGTATTTCAGATGTCAAAATTCACTCATAGTAAAAAGTATCTTTTTAACGATTTGCCAAATATCATATCATCTAGCCTTCTCGAAAATGAAAGCATCAATAATGATATTTGGAGACTAAAAATAGAAATTTTACAGAACTTGTTACTACAAGATGATCAATTGAAGGAAGAAATCGAATTTTGGAAAAATGATTTGGAAACTCAATATAATTTAATGAAGTATGGTAGGTCATTGAAGAGGGTAATACCTCAAGTGGATGTTCTTGATGAAACTCTATAATTTGAAAAATGCACGTTTAATTATTATCTATATAATTATGGTAGAGTTAGTTTATGTTTTTTATATACCTTTGAAACCCCAGTTGCAAATCTTTTGGTACCACTCAATTTGGCAGAGTTCTCATCATTGGAGGAAGACTCGGAAGCATCCATGAGTTCTTTTTCCCTTTTTTCCTTTTCCTTTTTGGCAATTCTCTGAGCTCGCTTGGTTGCCCAATTAACATTGAAGAGAATCATAATATTTGTAACAACAATCCAAATGACTAATACCCCCAAATTTCTTCCCAAGTGTCCTTTCCATGTATCAAAGAAAACCACTTTCAAAGCTTCATATACGTTGTACATGGGCATTGCATAACCATATCGATAAAACGCCGGTATCAATTCAAATGGCTGAAACGTAGGCGATATGTTAACAACAATACTAAAAACTACCCAAGGTGCAATGAATGCCTTAGCATCATATGCAACAATTATTGATAAGGCAATTTCATTTAACCCAGCACAAGCAGCCATGTATAGATACATAAACATCCAGAATACGAGAAATCCCGAATGTCCAAATGCTGTATTCGTCGGAACTTGGAAAGCAATAGTAACCAAACAGTAAACCAAAGCTAAAATGAAGTTATTTATATGAGAAGCAAGAATTCTGCAGAAAAGGTATTGTCTAAATTTTAAACGAGTTCTTAAATATTGGAATATATCAATTGAAAAATTGAACTGATGCAAGGAAACAATTAATGCGTAAATCAACCCTAACTCCGATGGTCCCACCACCACAGCAGATCTGGCAGGTCTCTCATCGATAAAGTTAAAAGCCGGTAAGGTAGTCAAACTACTCATGGTGTAGTTATTTGTCTGTAAGTTTAATATCTGGGAAGAACTCAAGTATTTGTTAACAATTGGAGTGTAAACGAGTTGAGAAACGTAGTAACTGATCCAAACCTCTTCAACTTGATTCAAATGTCGAGAAACATACTGACTCAATGCCGAATAGTGTCTCCCAGACTCATAAATTACATCAATCAAAGTTGATATAGTGGAGGATGCGTTTGCAGTAGCAAGCATATTATATATAGCTTGAGTAGAATTTGGTTTAATGTGAATCCCAGCCCAATATTGGAATCTATGCACTTGTCTTATTATCTCTTGTTCGACGGTATTATTGTTTTTACTTGCAGTAGCCTGAAACTCTTCTAGTGGGATGAAAGTCCATCCGCCGAGATAATTTACTGTTGAGTTATGTTGTAACATATCTACTAAAGATGCACCCATCAATGCCTGTTGTTCCCCCTGGTCAGTGGTAAATGAAGTATCTTCGTTAATGACTAGCATTTTCAAATTCTTATAACGGGAAGGTCTATTGAAAGCCGTACCCCAATAAATTGACAATACCCCAATAAAGATAGCAAATATAGAGATATATGTTCTTACTAAAATGGCAATTACTGTGAGCCTATCTTTAGTTTTTTTAGAAAGCCATCCTTGTTTTTCTTCAATTTCTTTTTCATTGGTATCTTGTTCTTCTTCTTCATTTGCATCTGGAGCGATATTTTCATCCGGAGCGATATTTTCACCAGTGCTTGCACTTATATATTGACTAGGTTCTTGCAGTTGACGATTTTCAGGTGAACCGTTATCGCGCGCTTCATTCCTGGCACCTACTACATAGCCTTCAAATGAAGTTGGGTTGTGTTCCAGATGACTTACAGGAACCTCATTCGAATCCGAATCGAGCGGATCTATAGAAAAGGACATAATGAGGTTGCAAACTGTGCGACAGCTAATGTGTAGAGTAAATGCAATGAAATCAACCTCTTTGGTAACTACTTCAATCTAAGATCCAATACCTCAAGCAGGACTATCAGACTAAAGCTATGCTAACTTGAAAATGTCACTTGAAAATGTCACTTGTAAATGTCTTTACTTTCTACTAGGATTGACCTATATATAATTAGTAGGCAATGAAGGTATCAAAAGATTAATCACTCCGATAACACAACAAAGACCAAAAACTTAATTGCTAGTATATGCAATACAAACAGAGCCAAACTAAGCTTATTGCAGAAAAAAGTAGATAACAATAGACAAGTACGGCTAAAAAGAAGACTATAGTATTTATCTTTGGAGATCTTTGCTTTTGAATTCAGCCGTTGGGCTGTCAAATTGTATACAGGAGAGAATAATAGAATATTTTGGGTTTTAGGAATAACAGAAAGAATAACATTATTCTTTTTCTAGGTGATTGATAATGGTCGATAATAGATCGGTTGAATCACTAGATTCCGATGACTCCTCCAATGAAGTGCGTGCATTCGAGCAACCGGTTGCTCTTTTGCCTCTGGGAGTTAATGATAGTAAACCAAGCATAGGGAGAAGAATATCGAATGCTGCTTCCGGATACTTTTCCATTATGAGTAATGACCATCCGGATCTTAAAGACTCGAACGAGTCAGACGAAGCAGACTTACCACTTTATAATAACGATGCATATTTTGGTCGTTCACAGCTTATTAATTCGATGTCTAGAAGAGGTACCAAACCCGATCTAGAGCATGGAAAAACCCTGGTTTCTGGCCAGGAAGATCAACCTCAGACACCGGTAGCAAGAAAAGAATCGTTTGCTGTATCCACAGTTAATTCGGTTAAGAAAAAGTTGGGTTTTTGGGATAAAGAGTTCCGCGAATCGAGAATGTATGTCTATACTACTTTTGGAATCAACTATTTGTATATTATTACTGGATTTGTTATAGCCCTTTGTATTTATTGGGGTGCTTACTACGGGAGAAGTGGCAGGTATAAGAACTTGAAATTTGTAGTTATTAATGCTGATGAAGGTGTGGGTCAATTGCCTGCAATCGTAGGTCCAACAATGATCAGCTTTTTCACTCAAGTACCTATAATGAAGACTTTGGGATCGTTTGATATATGGGATCTCAACAAAATCGCCACTCTGGCCACCAGTAATAACAATACAATCACAGAAGAAGTATATAGATTGGTTCATCACCAAAAATATTGGGCCGCATTCTACATCCACGAGAATTCAACATTGAACTGGTATCAAGCTTTGAAATCTGCGTCTCCCAACTTCTCCTTGACACAATCCTTCTTGGAGCTCGTGTTCGAAACTGGCCATGATTCTAATGCAGTCAACACTTATGTCAGTTCGGTATTGCAGAGTATTATTCGAGTGTACTTTTCGTTTATTCCTCAATCTTCGTTGACGTATAATATGGTATCATTACTAAACCAGACAGAGTTTCTAAATGTCATGAACAATGCTCCTGCCTTGGTTACTTCTATGCCTACGTGGTTTATCAATGATAGAATACCAGTGATTAATCAACTTTATCAAATCCCATTTCAAATTGGTATTATTTATCTTGTCGTGTTTGCATTCTTTCAGTTTCTTTTCACCATCAAGGTTCATATGTATCTTGCAACAAAAATATTTGGCTGGAGATATGTGCTCTATAGAATTACAACAGCTCAAGTTGCATATGTTTTCATTTCTTTGGGTTTTGTTGTATTGAACACAGCATTTCAACTTCCATTCACTACCACTTTTGGTAAACTGGGATTCCTAGTTATTTGGTCATTCGCTTTCTTAACAATGTCATCTTTGGGGAGTCTCATTGAGATGTTAGTGTTGATTGTTGCTGGTATTAAACAACAATTCATTGGGTTCATTATGTTGTTCATTGCAGTGCTTAATGTTGCCCCCACTGTTTCCCCCATTGTGTTGTGTCCTCCATTTTATCGATACGGTTATGCTATTCCTGCTCGTAATTCCTATGAGTTATTTCAGGTTGCTTATTTTAATTCTTGGAAAGGTAATATGGGAAGAAATATCGGGATTTTGATTGCGTGGATTGTTTGTACCAATGCTGCTTTACCTTTCGTTATGAAATGGGTTGCTAATAAGATGGCCAAAGCTAAGGCAGCGAAGGAAGGACAAACAGAGATAGAAGATGAATTCACTAAAGAAGAGGTGGAGGAAACTGCAAGAATAGATGAAGATAATGGCGAACAGGGAACCACTAGTTTTGATAAACGTACCAGTACTTCTACATCGTCTTGATACTTAGTTTATTAAATGATCAAAGTTCTATTTAACATTACATTTTACCCACGAATTCCCACAGATACAAGTTCTTTGAAAGACCATTGTCCATAGCCCCAATACATTGGCGGAATCAAATATCACAGGATCCGCTACTAGAGACACCGATCTACATCTGGTGCACTTTCGTAATTTGCTATTTGAATCTGGATTATTCAACCCTTTTATGCTAATGACAATTTTCCGCAATGAATCAATACACTCGTTATCGCTGTATCTTAATCTAGGGATGAGTGTTGTTTGGAGATTTGGATAGCGATATATTATTGGCTTGCTACTCAAATTTGAAACATCTTTGTTGGAGTTGTTCGCTATTCCAACATTTAACCAATCAACGTTATGGAAGAACAATTCAGAAACCTTTGTATGCTGAGCCAAATTTAAGGCATGCCTATTAATTAACACTTTTGCTATCTGTTCCATATCCTCAGTCAATTCACCATGACAGACCAATTTCTGCTCCAAAATCAAAGACTCAGTATTATCTTTGCCTCTAAGTTTCGCAGCCGTTTCTTTACTTATATATGCATCGCACTCTCGTAAATAGCCTTCAAAAGAAGTTAATGTACAAGGTGCTTGATTATAGATCGTAAAATATCGATTCAATGCTTCCTTAATTGGAGTGAACAATTTGTTAGCGTCAGATAAGTCCTTTTGGAGCTTTTTGAGTGTCTCGTTCGTTTTGCTTATGGAAGATAAAGCGTACATGAGGAATAACCTAGGAACCTTACTCAAGATCAAAGGCAATGCTATGGAGTTCTGGAGGTTCAATACACTATTGGATGGGTCTTGCAAGTAGTAAGATAGCTGAAACAATTCTTGATATATGTAGGTCATTAAATCGATAAACCACTTAACATTACCGATCAACGACATAATGCTCTCACCTCTTGTAATAGAGTCTTGTAAACTGTCTTCGCTTACCTTCTTTTTGGACATTTGTCTAATTATACCAGATAACAGGAACATAATACCAAAACTGGTACTTCTAAGATTTAATACAATCCAGGCAATATCTGATACAACATGATTAGAGGGTTGAAGTTCACCTAACGTGAGCTGTAGAGACAAAAGTTTCTGCAAAGGTGGATTAGATAGTAATTTGTCGACGGACTCTTTGGTGAAGGCATCCAAATGGAAGTTTATTGCCCTGTGAGATTCAGTTAACACGGTACCAATAAATTTTCCCATAGCAACATTAATAGAATCGCTCTTTGTTGTTTTATATAGAGCTTGTTCAATTCTGCGGAATTCAGTTTGGATCAATATAATCAAGTCATCAGAACAGGAGTTGGCATAACACGAATTTGCATGGCGGAAAGCAAACCCAACAGAGGTTATATACAACTCTGGAGGAGTTAATCCCAAGAATTTGACTTTTTCTACTACCATTAACTGTGGTATATCGTCTTGTGTGTCCACATACACTAAGGAGGTTAAATTGGGAGATACTGCCATTAGTTTTTCGTTGGCATTGTCAATGATGGGGAAGTTAAATCCGATATCAAAGAGCGTCGAGATGGTTGCTGGAGGCAGCGTTGGGTCGAGCTCAACCGACTCGTTTGAATAATCATTGATGATGTTTAATTGCGATCTATCTAGCACATCTATTCTGCCATTATCGTAGTATATGAGTACGAAATGGTCCATCTGGCCCACTTCCATGGAAAGTATTCTTCCAGGTCTGGTGATACACCCTTGCAACGAAAGGGTTTGCAGGTTCTTTGCAGTTAGGGAGCTTGGTTCGATGTTTTTTCGTACAGCCAAATCGGCAAAGGCATCGGAAATCATCGTCTGTTCATCGATTAAACTGTATCGGTAAATCTTAGTCGATATCTTGGATGAACTGTCTTGCAAAGTGTAGCTAAAGAGAATGTCCAAAGTGGTTTTTCGGTCTGGAGTAGGGGACATAATATCAATCGATTCCAAGGATCTTCGCTCAATCTGCGAATCATTGTCGATATCCATCTTATCGGAGTCATCGTCGTCCATATCGTCGTCCAAGTTGCTGCAAAACTCGGGAATCACTTTCATCTCGTGGATCTTTGTAAGAGACAAGCTAGGTGACTTTTGTGATTCTTTGGGTGTATGGAAGTGTGGGTCAGCTTTCTGGCGTTTTGCAGACTCAGACAAGAATCCCCAGTCGATTTTGATGGTGTGGGTACTGATATTTGATGAGAGGGAGTCGAGAATACACACGATCACTTGGTTGTCGTTATCGAAGCCAATTGATGCTTTTGTGATCATCACCGCCTCGTCACATAATTGCGCTGAAAGCTTGTAATACTCTACCTTGTGTTCACCCTGGTAATAGAGCATGATCTCACCGTTTTTCCGCAAGCAAATACACGCTTGTTTGGTAGCAATGGGATGGGAAACTCCGAGTGGTTGAGATTGGCTCACGGAGTAGCTATAGGCGATATTCTTGCTTTCTTTACTGACAAGATTGGCTGGTTTGTTGATGATCTGTGGCTTGGAGATCCGGAGCCACTTGAAGGCGATTATGGAAGCACCAAAGTTGATGGTTGGCGTCTTGGAGGTTATATCTTGGTATATCATTTCCGTGTGGTTATAGCTCGTCAATTCATAACTAGCATTGCTTGAGCTCTCAGTCAGTGCCAGACGCTTCTTACCACCGTTTCCATTGCCTATACCGCCATTGGTGCCGGTAGCTGTCGATCCAGGGGTGGTTTCCTTTTCAATGAGTCCAACTCCAGCCAAGAAGATGAAAAAATTACCGTGGATGTCTGCTACGGCCAAATCAGTACTCAAATTTGACCATGAGGCT
The DNA here is from genome assembly GCA_030560825.1 of Suzukiozyma fluviatilis. Lineage (NCBI taxonomy): Eukaryota > Fungi > Ascomycota > Pichiomycetes > Serinales > Debaryomycetaceae > Suzukiozyma > Suzukiozyma fluviatilis. The sequence continues at coordinate 91,626 of JAKTVZ010000029.1, read as the reverse complement.
AGACAGAGCTCGGGAGAAGAGCCAGGGCCAATATCGACTTCTATGGTCTGGGGGGTGGCCAACTGCCATGATTGGCCGTCTATGTTCTCCAAATAGGTCAACATCAATTTATGGTCGGAATTGTGGGGGATGTAGGCGATAAAACCATGTTTTGACCACGAGATCAAGTTGGACATCCTCGTGGTGGAACCACATGATCTCACGTCACAACTCTCTGGTTTGTGGGGTGGTTCACTAGAAGATGGCATTATGGTGCTAGCATTTAGTTAGAGAAAAATTCGTTCTCTATATAGCGAGAAAAGTGCGACTGAATTTGCCCAAGTGCTGCGATTGAGTTTTGTGGGGGTTGCTGGGGAAATGAGTACTCAGGGTGTGGAAAATGTGTTGTGATCTGTTGTGGGCAGAGTATAGACGATTATGGTGAAAATTTGGTGAAAAAACGAGAGAAAAGCATGAAAAATGGGTGTTATGGTGGTTATAGGTATTTTGCACCCAATTAAGTTAGTGAGGCTTTATGAATGAGAAGCTGTTCGGTCGGGCTTTGGGGGAACTGGTAAATAAGATGAGGTGAAAGTGAAAGAGAAAGCGAAAGAGTGTAAAGTATCTTATATACTGCTGGATTCACTTCTACATAAAAGAGAGATATTAGGAGAAGAATGGTGAAACGGTGAGCCTTGTGGTTATATATATTTTGCACCCAATTTAGTACTGTGCGAATATGCATAGTGGAAACCGTTGATTTGGAATTTTGTCACAGTTCCGAGACAACAAGGCTCGAAAGTCAAAAATAGCCATCATATACTGTTGAAAATCACCATCAGACTACGAAAACAGAGAAAAACAAACAAATTGGCCAAATTGCAATGGGTGCAAAATTTTTGCAGCCATTCGCTCAAAGACCCCTACAGAGCATCGACAGAATAGTTGTGTATTAGTTAATTAGAGAATGTTATGCTTATAATTCACCTGGAACTGGGAAAGTAGAAGCCCAGGCAGCAACTTCTTCACCCAATTGTTTAACTTCAGCTGAAGTGTCAGCTAAATGTTTGAAGTTATCTAACAAGTCTTTAGCAGACTTACCGGTTTCTTGTGCCTTCAAGTTGAGGGAGATGTCTACGGCTCTTTGGATGAAACCAGTGACTTTTTCAAAGTCTTTGGCGGTGAATCCTCTGGTGGTCATAGCTGGAGTACCAACTCTTAATCCGGATGGGAAAAGAGCAGAGATATCACCTGGAACGGTGTTCTTGTTGGCAGCAATGTTGGCTCTTTCCAAGACGGCTTCGACTCTGGCACCGTCGATGTTTTTAGATCTCAAGTCAATCAAGATCAAGTGGGTGTCAGTACCACCGGAAACCAAGTCAAATCCTTGAGAAGTCAATTGTTTGGCAAAGGCTTGGGCGTTGTCTATGACGTCTTGTTGGTATTGTTTAAATTCCGGAGTGGTGGTTTGCTTCAAGGCAACAGCCAAGGCAGAAATGGTGTGGTTGTGGGGACCACCTTGGTGGGCTGGGAATACAGAAAAGTTGATTTTTCTTTCTAAATCGTAAGGAATTTCCTTACCCTTTTTGGTGACCTTTCTGATACCTTTTCTGAAGAAAATCATGGCTCCTCTTGGTCCTCTTAACGACTTGTGGGTGGTGGTGGTGACAATATCAGAGTATGGGAAAGGAGAGTCGGTGACTCCGGCAGCAACTAAACCAGAGGTGTGGGCCATATCACTCAAAAGGTAAGCTCCGACCTTATCGGCGATTTTTCTCATTCTAGCGTAGTCAATGACTCTGGAGTAGGCAGAAGCACCGGCAACAATGACTTTTGGTCTGAATAATAACGCATTGGCTTCCAAAGTATCGTAATCAATTACCCCGGTCTTTTCGTTCAATCTATATGGCATAGTTTGGAAATATTTCGAGATGAAAGAGATCTTGGTGGTAGGAGTTTGGTACCCGTGAGATAAGTGACCACCGTGAGGTAAATCAAGACCCATAATTCTGTCTCCTACTTCCAATACAGCGGAGTAAGCGTATAAGTTAGCTGGAGCACCAGAGAGAGGTTGCACATTAACTCCCCATTGTTCTGGGTCCAAACCGAAGGCTTCAAGAGCTCTCTTTTGACAAAGTGACTCGGCCTTATCAATGATCTCATTACCACCGTAGTAACGTTCTCCTGGGTAACCTTCGGAGTACTTATTTTGCATTTCTGATCCCAATAAGTCCATGACGGCTTTTGAGGTGAAATTTTCTGATGGAATTAAAGTGATGGAGTTCTTTTGTCTTTGCTTTTCTTGCTGTAAGATTTCGGCCATTTCTGGGTCAATTACTGCTACTGGTTTGGAAACCAATTGTTGGGCGGAGGAAGCGTAGCTTCTAAGAATCAGCAAAGAGTTGATTCTTCTGGCGGTCTTTAAAGAACGTAAACTGGACGACAACATTGTGTAGTAAACTATACGATAAAATGGTAAGAAAAGGAGATTCTTGCTGGTGTTGTATGGTGAATTGGAGGTTTATATATGAAGGGTTTAAATTTTTCACTAGCTGCTGGATTAGCTGCAGGACGATCTTTTAGTTAAGCTCAGATCGGAGTCGAAATTTGACCGAAACTCCGATTGACGAGTCAGCGGGAGTCAGGTTCAACAAATGTGGGGGAGGGGAACGGCTATAGAGCGATAGCGATGGACTGGCATGGTTATCAAGGGTTGGTAATTGTTCTGGAGGTGTTTGGGGGTGAAATAGGGGGGTTATGGTGAAATATGGTGATTGGTGTTATTGAAAGATAAATGCGATTATAGGAAAATGGAGGGTGTGGGTGAGATGTGAATCGATAGCCGATTCCGCTTGTACTTGAGTGGTTAAAGGTTGACTCGTTTACGGGATTTGCCAGAGAGGAATTATAATTCCGGGGCAGAAACATGGGTGATTGTGTTGCAATGTGTGGTGTTTGGCTTTGGTAGTGTATATGCGAAGTCAAGTATGTATGGTGTCAGTGTAGCAAGTGTAACAGTGGTGTAGCCATGAAGTTAAGGGTAACAGTGAGTATTTCGCTTTGGATATACTCAGGTTGACTATTATAATCTGACTGATACAAAATTCGAATTTGGCTAATTTAATGTTACTACTATGATATATTTTCCTACCAAATCTGTTTTAGGCTATATACAATATAATGCAAAATATGCGAAGTACAGTCACTGACATCACCGGTCAAAACTTGATGTTAAAACTCGCAATATGGTCATATTTACATCTATGGACCCCATCGCAACTATCTATGGCTCTGAACCACAGAAATTCGTTAATTCCATCGGCCGATACTCTTTTGTCTACATCTATAGTAAGCATTGCCTTTAGAGCCAGCTCCACTGGCGGTGCAAATTCCCCCGGTAAGCTTCCAGTAGTTCTGTAGTGGTCGTATTTGCTATCTTCCAATTTGGCCATTTTCCAAGGCAATTGCTTAGTCAACAATTGATATAGACAGATGCCTAAACTCCAGATATCACTCTTAAATCCGTCGTAGTGTATGTCGCTGTACATCTCCGGCGAACAGTAGTTTTCTGATCCCACAAGACCGATTACATCGTGCGAAGGCAGATTCACCGCAGTAACAAAATCAATCAACTTGACAAGACCGCTTAGGGGGTCGAACACTAAATTTTGCAACTTTATGTCCCGATGGCACCAATCATTGTGGTGCATATAAGTGATTGCCAGAACAATTTGTTTCCATATACAATATATCTCTTCCTTGTCTAACCGAGATAGAGAAACTTTTTTCAATAGAGAGTAGATATTACATGAACCTGCCTGTTGAAACAACTTTATTTTCCCCAGTACCGATACAGAATACTTGTACACATCGATAATATTGATATGGCTCAATTTATGGAGCACTTCATACTCATGTAGTACTCTTTCTTTATATTCCTTATTCGTTTCGTAGTTTTGCTTATCAAAGTACACTTTGACAGCATAGTATATTGTTTTAAACTTATAGACAGTAACAGAGCCAGAGATGCCCGAATCATACTTTACGATTTTGTGCGATTTCACACGAACTAGGGGAGACGATAGCACCGACTCCACTGACCTAGAACCAGGGCCGGTCGGTCGACTGGTACTAACATCTGTCATACTCAAACGAGGCAGCAAACGTCAAGTCTGAACAAGTCAATACGAAACTAGTAGTAGGAAAGATAAATATACAGGCTACACCAACTAGGATGTTCCACAACGAGATACATCCTTCGAGCTACTACCTCATCTCGTGAGCACTGGAGATGATGTGCCGGCAAAAAATCCTACATAAGACCTTAGTAAGCAAATATTGCATGGCCCTTCCTTCTTCGTGCTTGATATGACCCGATTAGTCGTAGATTATGTAAGAAAAGCGCATTCTCGCATAATAATCCCATCCTAGCAAGGGTTATGGAGAATCCGTCTGCTAAATTAAGCATAGCAGCCCTTACTGATAAGGATACCAGTATGTAGCCTACTAGCTGCGTACTATCATCCCACAATCGTAGACACTATATAGATATATTCGCACTATCTCTACCTTAATCAGCGCATGGCGGCACAAGCAGGTTGGATTGCCGATTTGCCACCGCTGGTGCCATTCTCGCAATAGGCATACTCGCAAAGGGTTATCGCTCAAAATAGATTAGGTAGCAGAGCATGATAACTACTACCAGGTTGCCGGAGTGTATATAGCCAGATATACTTGAGCACAATAATTTTGCGGCTTTGTTTTCTGTTTAATTTATTCTTCTTCTTATCTAATTATGAAGTTTTCACAATTAGCCTTGATTGCAGCCATTGGTGCAGCCAATGGGTTGTCTATCCCATTCTTTGATAATGCGCAACACCCTTTTGGTATAGATTTCGATAATACTGGACTTCTCGATAACTTTGCCCAACAAGTGGGCGATGTTGCTAGTAAGTTCTCTAGTGACAGAATAATCAACTCTATTGCCAGCTACTTGAACCAGCCTTTGGATTCCATTTCCAAAGAGTCTAAAAAAGTATGGTCGCAATTATTGTTGGAGTATCCTGAAACTGTCAGTCAATTGAACTTCAAGTCGCCACCTAAGAAAGCTACTACCAAGAAGTTCGACTTCCATGTCACCGACACAAAACACCCTAACCATGAATTGAGAATCAAGTCCACTCCTGAAGAATTAGGTGTCGACTCCGTAAAACAATACACCGGTTACTTAGACATTTTAGATGAAGATAAGCACTTCTTTTACTGGTTCTTTGAATCCAGAAACGACCCAGAAAACGACCCAGTCATCTTGTGGTTGAACGGTGGTCCAGGATGTTCTTCCTTGACTGGTTTATTCTTTGAATTGGGCCCTGCATCCATCGGACCTGGCTTAAAACCAATCACCAACCCTTACTCCTGGAACTCTAATGCTTCCGTTATCTTCTTGGACCAACCTATCAATGTAGGTTACTCTTACTCATCAGAATCCGTTTCCAACACCGTTGCAGCCGGTAAGGATGTTTATGCTTTCTTGGAATTGTTCTACAAGCAATTCCCTAATTTCAAGCAAAACGACTTCCACATTGCTGGGGAATCTTACGCTGGTCATTACATCCCTGTTTTCGCTTCAGAAATCTTATCTCACGACGACAGATCGTTCAACTTGACCTCTGTATTGATCGGTAACGGATTGACTGATCCATTGACCCAATACGAATACTACGAACCAATGGCTTGTGGTGAAGGTGGTGAACCTTCGGTTTTAGAACCAGAAGAATGTGACTCCATGAAGGATTCCATTCCAAGATGTCTTTCCTTGATCAACTCGTGCTACGAATCTGGTTCCGTCTGGTCTTGTGTTCCTGCCTCTATTTACTGTAACAATGCCCAAATGGGTCCTTACCAAAAGACCGGAAAGAACGTCTACGATATCAGAAAGGACTGTAAGGGTTCAAACTTGTGTTACGAAGACTTACAATACATCGACGACTACTTGAACCAAAAGGAAGTCATCGAAGCCTTGGGTGCAGAAGTAGAAACTTACCAATCCTGTAATTTCGACGTTAACAGAAACTTCTTATTGGCCGGAGACTGGATGCAACCATACCACAAAGCTGTCATTGAATTGTTAGAAGCTAAATTACCTGTTTTGATCTACGCCGGTGACAAAGATTTCATCTGTAACTGGTTAGGAAACGAAGCATGGACTAACAAGTTACCATGGTCCGGTCATGACGAATTCGAATCACAACCAGTTAAACCATGGTCTGTTGGCAAGGAACACGCTGGAGATGTTAAGAATTACGAACATTTCACCTTCTTGAGAGTATTTGGAGCTGGTCACATGGTTCCATACGATCAAGGTAAAAACTCTTTAGATATGGTCAACAGATGGGTCAATGGTGATTTTGCATTCACAAAATGAATGAGAGCACAATGAGAGCTAGCTTATGATTGTGTCTTACTAGACTTACGATGAATATTTACTTATGTTTTACTGAATGAATGCTTACTTCAATAGTAGTGTAGTTTTAATGTAACAGGGCAGATTAATTGCGATACCGAAACGGAACCGAACTGTCCTCAGTTTTAATGTCAATTAGGCTACATTCATCCGATACGGCTCCGTAGATATAATGAGTTCATTGGAAGCTCTATCTAGATTTCACGCTCCTCATATAGCTCATATAGGGCCAATGAAACCGCTACGGTACTATAGATACCGCAACACAATGACCTTTACTCTACAGTGAAAGCTGCATAAACTACTATACGCAGAGTGGTGATTTGCATAGCCCTGGTTGAGCCCTGGCTGCAAAAAATGTACTAGTATCGTCCCAGTGGGATGATTGGATGAAAACCCTATATTTCCAAAATCGGCATTGTGTAAGCAGTTTCATTGGTTGCATGTCTATTACTTCTTTTAAAATAAGATATCTCCGTGGACAGTCATTATGTTCTGATAAAGAAGACTTCGCACAAAACTAGCCAACCTCTGCCGCTGCGATAGTTATTCTCGTTATGCATATTGAAAACGATGCATCCAAATTGCATGCTAAATGATGTTAAAAACGACATAGACTCGAATCGAACAAGAAAGCAAGACAACTGTTGATTAATCCCGTTTTGTAATTTCTCCGTTGATTACGGAGTTTACTGTTTAAATAATATTTTTATTGATATCGCCTAAGTCCCTGCATTCGCAAATCTGAGCGATCTTGACGTACTTAAGTACATAACAATGCATTTATCGTAGCATTTATAAACTATTCAATTACAACATTAATAATTCAAGAGCATATATGTCCAATCAAGTAGTTATTGTTGGTGGTTCTTTCGCTGCCATCGTGGCACTTAAATCACTTTTGAAAATTAAAGGCATTCCCTTAACTATTACCGTTATTTCTCTTTCTGATCATGCATGGAACAACTGTTCATCTCCTAGGTTGCTTATCGAAACCGACCAAAAAGATAAAACTATTGTCAGTATAAAGCATATAATTGAAAAAAACTCGAAAGCTTCTCCACACAAGGTGAACTTCATTAATGCAAGAGTTACTTCGGTAGAGCTAGAAAATAATTCGCTTACCTTATCTAGTTGCGAAACAATTGATTATACACAATTAATTATTGCCACGGGTTCAAGTGCATCTTCACCAGCTTTTAAGTTGAATGGTGATTACACAGATTCGTTTAGCCATCTTGAAGAACTATCAAGAAAAATTAAGGCTGCAAAGTCGATTGCGATCATTGGCGGTGGTCCGCATGGAGTTGAAGTAGCTGGGGAATTAGGCTATAATTATGGTGCAATGAAGAATATTGTTCTTTATACTGGAGTTAAAGCTCCACTAAAAGCATTGAGTCCAACTATCCAAGCAGCAGCAGAACGAAAACTTAGAGAATTAAATGTGAAGGTGGTCAATAATTTGAAAACCAAAAAAATAACCGACACATCAATTACTCTCGTCAATGGTGTTACTGAGAAGTTTGATTTAATTTTGCCTGTTTTCAAAAGTACCCCCAATACTGACTTCATGAATGAAACGGTTCTTGATGCCTCGGGTTATATCCAGACCGATGATTATTTGCGAGTAGAAGGATATCCCAACGTACTAGCCATTGGAGATGTAGCATCAGTGACACACAAAACAGCACGGGATATATACGATAATCAGGCCAAAGTAATTGTATCATCCGTTGAACACATTTTTACTAGTAAAAACACTTTGGTCAAGTATGTTCCTCCAAGTAATCCAACGGTTGTGATACCCATTTCCAAAAATGGGGGAGTTGGTGTAGCTTATGGACTCAATATTCCCAATTTTGTCATCAAATGGCTGAAATGTAGAGATTTCGGAATTTCCAGGACAGAATCATTGTTCATATGAATGCCACCTTATCAGCAAATTTGGTTGCAAAACCCAGATACAGCATAAACTTACCCAATACTAGACTATGTGCAGGCCAAATAACACATATAGGAGAAGCTAAAAAGTCTAACAAATTTTAAGGCTAATACACAGTGACATTTAAACACCACAAATGCCATGAGTAAATAGAAGCCAAACGCTAGTTTTTGAACACTATTCCTGACTATATGTATTGTTGACAGTTCGTATTTCTGATTAGAGTATAATAATCGCACCTAAACAATATAATACATAATAATGACGACTAAATAATCTATAATATTCTTCTATACCTTATATTTTTTATATTGGCCCAGAAATTTCAGCTGAATATTGACGCTGCACTTCATAGTTGCTACGTGCTACTTTTCTAGTAGTCCAAATACAATATGATTCATTGTTCAAATTAAACTTTCAATCCAATAGGTCGAGTAAACCTTACGGTAAATAGTTATTTTTTTCGGAATCTTAATTCAAAAACATCCAAGCTACTGGAATTGTTCAATTGGATTCTCTGTTGACAAATGAATGTAACGGAGGAATGGAAATCTGGTGAACCGACATGCATGAAAAGGTATCGAATTTCAAATCAACCGGAAATTTGTCTATAGTAATGCTAAAAATGCTAAGTAAAACATGAATTTTTTATTGCACGGTGAAGGTGCATTGTTTTGACTGGAGGAAGTTCCATTGTTGGATAAGGCGTCTACTGCTATGGCAGATGAAGTGGAAACAGGGTTTCTGAGTGGGTTACCCGTGGATGATTTAGAATTGCTTGCTCTATTATCTGTCAATAATTGTGCGGTTAGTAGGACTTCCGAATAGGAAGGAGGCATTATTGTGATACCTAGATCAGTATCAGTGGCAGATGAAGATTTTGTAGTTGATCCGGTTCCAGTTGTGGTTCTGACAGAAAGTGGAATGGTTCTGAGAGAAATTGAAGTCATCGTGGGAGCAGTAATTACAGTATAATTACACATCAGAAACCTAAGGTCGTCTGGATTGGCGCCATTACAGAGACATTCACTCATAGATATCCAGTAATCCATTCCTTGTAAGGAGCACAAACATTCAGCAATGCTTTGTTCTGCTTCGTCGGTAGAAGATTGTGTTGCAAGAATAGAGCACAGCTCGTTTAACATTTGTACGATACTACAACTGGTAGCATTCTTTGCACAGAAGGTCGCACCGTTACTCCACTGAATCAAAAATACCCAGCAACATAAAATCAGGAATTTCAACATAATCGAAAAGAACGACTTGCACTCGCTCTATAAATTTCACATCTTTTCATTAGTCTGGAGAAATTACATTTATTATATTCATCGATGGCATTAGAAAAAAAATTTTCTAAAACGAACATGACATATTTTCTTGGGAAAATCCAAGCATGGATTGGCTAAATAAATTGACGTTTTAATGTAACTGAATAATATAAACCTAAATCATATTTATGTAGCATACACACAGCTTATATGTTGTAATAAACTGCAAGTTTTCATATTTAATCGCTGATTCCCAGGAAGAAGGAAGTTCTTCTCGATAAATTAACGGTATGACGTAACCATGACGCAACTTTTTTTAGTGGCTTTAGTTTTGAATATAAACAGTCTGGTAGGCATATTCTGTGACATAGTAGGTATGTCTATGGGCTTGGCCAGCTTGATTAGCTTGGCTTGGTTGCAGTACTTGATTGGGTTGTGAGTTAACAGCAGCAGATGTAGGATTTATGGCAACCGCTGTGGTGGTTGGTGGAAAATATGCAGCCGCACTGGTAATTGGTTCGGATTGTACGTCATCGACTTGAGGTGCCAAGCTAGGTCTTTGCGAGCCTGCTGCAGCAGATGCTATAGTGTACACACTTTGGACTGTAGTTGGCTGCCATGCTACTGATGAGGTTATACTAGATGGGCCAGGATTATTGTTTGCAATTGCTGCACTAGATGATACACTAGGTTGCGATTGTGGAGTAGATCCTTGTAATGCAGATTTAATCGTCTCAAGGTAATTGCCATTACTGTAAACTGACGATGCGTCCCAAAAGGAAACACCTCCGAAATTGGCATCTGATTTAATTTGGTTTAAAATATTGACAGCCGACGCGGAATCTATGTATCCAGACCCGGCTGAAGATGCCTGCCCAGGTAATCCAACGAATAATTTGATATTTTTGTTAGGAGAGGTATTGGTTGCAAAATCCTTCCAAGTATCCCAATTAAATTGTCCATCTAATGAACAGTAATTATTGTAAAATTGAATAAAAGCAAAGTCAATATTGGCTTGGGATAATAAATCACCTACCGACGCATCAGGATAAACACATTGAGGAGCGGCTGATAAATAGTACTGTTTGGAAGAGTCCTGCGAAAAAAATTGACGCAAGCTGTTCGCTAATGCAACGTAACCTGCTTGATTTTGATTTTCAATATCAAAATCAAATCCGTCTACAATTGCATCGTCGAATGGACGTTCATTGTCAGAACCACCACCAAATTTATTCCATAAAGTTTGAGCAAATTGACTACCATCGGAGTCTCCAGTGAATCCATATGTTCCTACAGCACCACCCAAGGACAATAACACCTTTTTCCCTAAGGATTGACAAGTTTTGATATCTTGGGCTATAGTTGAGCAATGTAAGAGCCCATCGCTGAATTGTTCGTTGCATTCTCCTCCAAAATTCAATTCTAGAGTTGGGAAGCCATTCATGAATGAAAGTAACACAATATCAATATTTGAAGATTGACAATAGGTGGCTAATGATTGCTCATTACCTGCAGAATTTTGACCCCAATAAACGGCAACATTAGAATTAGAGTTACCGTTGAAAGCAAGACAGAGCGGTATAAGAAATAACAAATATAACATATTTTAAAGAGAGTGACTGTTGTTAGAGAGGTAGTAAAGAATGAATGTAAATGAAAGACAAGAGTAGAATAAACTAACAAGAGTTAAGGAAAGTGATAGTTATAGAGATAGTAAATGAATGTAGATAGTTTTGATGAAACAAATTCATTTTGCAATTACATGATTTTCAACGGAATATATACGTAAGCTCGAGGTAATAGTTGTATAGTAAATCCAAGTTAAATATTACAATAATAAACCTGAAACACCTACAACCCAAGCAAACGCGCCAATTAACACAAATAGGATACAAAGCCCAAACAAAGCCCAAACAAACACGAATGATTTACGGCCAGATGCCAAACATTTGATGTATGATCTGCAGCATAAATTTTAAAAGGGGTAAAAAGGCTGCATCTTAAGGAGTTGTGTTTATATATGCACCACTCCATAACAGTTGTATGAGAGAAGTAACAAACAAGTTTCAAATAAAAATCTAATGAAAGTTAACACTATAAGATATATTGAATCTACACGTTTAATTGAGCGAGAGTTGTTTAGTAACTTCGCTTTTCTCTTTGCTTTTCTAAAAGGAATATGTAACTAATATGGTTGCAAATTTAGTACCTTGATGAAACGCGTTTTGCAAATATGAGAGCGCGTTCTTTTCCTCGATTTAAGAAAACCTACAACGTGAAAACGGCACTATTAGATTGCACAATAATACAGCGTTGACCAGGGGACAGTTGTCTGTGTTATGGGATTTACAGACATCTGGTACACAAACAAACACATAGGACGGTTTAGTTTCTGGCATCAAATTCAATGGCCTGTATATAAGCACATCATCTATATAAGTATTTGTTTTCGGTATTCTGCATGTACTATAAATATATCATTGAGCTAGTTTGCAAAGAAAATGCTATTTTTGGCTATTTGTTTTGTAGAATTGGTCAATTAAGGTGGAATTGGCTATGCATTTTAACCCTTCCGTTTGATCAGTTTCTCTAATCCTGATGTTGTAAGCAATATTCCTTGTGTTTCCATTCTCAATATCATATCTATATGCTACTCTATATTCTGCCCTATACTGCTCTATATGCTACTCAATATTCTACTCTATACTGATCTATACACTGCTTTGTATACTAATCTCTAAACACATGTATATACTATTTCTCTGATAAGGCTTGTAAATTAAGGGGCTATTTATAGCTGGGCGCTTATTTAATCGGCAGTTTTCGCACAGCCCTTAATTTATGCTGGAGATGCAAAGAACCATATGTTGCAAATGCACCCCATTTAGCAAAAGATATATAAACCACGTTTGGTTCAATAAAGATGCTCTGATCTTCAAAATCTTACAATGACAAATAATATGAACCAGCAAAATAGTGGTAGCCACCAACAAATGTTTCCAGATTCTCCTCCAAAGTACAGCGAAATAATAAATTCTGCCCCTCCGCTACCGCCTAGAAACCAGACCAGACGTTTTGTGGTATTACCGGTACCACAGACATACCTATCACGATCATATTTGCCTAATCAAAACCAACCATCGTTTCAGCGATATTCAATTCCTGAATTGGTTTTAAATGGTGATTGTAATTCTGAAAGAGGGCATTATGCAAGCCAGTTTACAACTCAGATACAAGAAAACGGTTATTATTTGGGTGGAAAAAATGAGCTTAGACGAGATGTACGCAGTGCTCAAAGTGTAACGTTAAATGATTTGTCATTGTGTATTTGCCCCACTCAGTCAACATATTGTACATGTAATGGCGGAAGAAGTAGAATCGATCGCAGACTCGAGCACAGGGAAAGTAAAAGCGAACCCAAAGAAAGTAAAATTGACCGCAAAGAAAGTAAAATCGAACGCAAAGAACGTAAAATGGACCGCAAAATTGATAAAAAAATAGCCAAACTAGAAAAAATATTGGAGAAACGAGAGAAGGAAAAAAACGAAAAAAAGAATAAATATCAATAAGCAGACTCCTGGTTGATTTAGATATTTGTCATCGAAATGAAATCTGTCTACAATTACATCATCGAATGGACGATAACCACCCCCTAACTTATTCCATAAATTTGAGCAAACTGACTGCAGTCCAGTAAAGCCACTGTTCCTACGATTTGTAAGAGTCCATCACTGAATTGTTCATTGAATCTTTACATGTTGACATGAAACGGCACTGTGTAGATTACACAATTCCACAACGTCGATCAGAGCACAGTTGTCTGTGTTATGCGATTTACAGACATCTAGTACACAAACTAACCTATAGAATTTTTCATCTAGCTATCAAGTAAATGGACCATATATAATCGCATTACCTGTGTAAGTAATTGTTTTCTTAAATATATATGATTGTGACACTTCAATTAAAGTAGAAAATACTACTTCTGGTTACCTATTTTGTATAATTGGTAAATTAATGTAACATTGCTTTGACATTTTTCTTCCACTTGATCGTTTTCTCTTATCTTGAAGTTGAAGCAGGATGCCTCCTTTCAAGCGCTCTGTTACTTGTGTTTATCTCAAATATTATATACCGTAAATACTACTCTACTTACTACTCTATTTACTGACATACTTTCTATACAGACTCTCTAGATGCTTCTATATTTGTAATCGAGACCACATCTCAGATACGGCTTGTACCTTAAGGGGTTTTTTTAAAAATGGGGTTTTTATGTGCGCTTATATAATCGGCAATATTCGCACAGCCCTCAATTTTTCACCTAGAGACGAAAGTACTATATGATGCAAATGCACAAATTCACTCCATTCAGCAAATGATATATAAACCATGCACAATTCAATAAAGATGGTTTTAGCTTAACTATTTTACAATGTCGAGAAATACACACCAGCAATATAATGGTAGCCACCAACAAGATATTCCTGATTCTCCTCCAACCTACAGTGAAATTGTAAATTCTGGTCCTCCGCTACCGCCTAGAAACATGACCAGAGGTTTTGTGTCACCAGCGCAAATATCGGTACAACAGCCATACATACCGCAAACACATTCAGAGCAGGTAAACCAACCATTGGTTCAGCAGCATTCAGTTCCTAATTTGGATTTAAATGCAGATTCTTATGCTGAAAATGGTCATTATGCAAACCAATTTTCCAACAAGATACAGGGAAACGGATATTATTTAGATGAAAAAAATGATCCTAGACAAGGTACACGCAGAGGTGTAATTGGAACGTTAAAAGTATTGTCATTTTGTTTTCGCTCAGCCGAATCGATGTATTATCCATGTTATGATAGAAGATGTATACTTGATCACAGAATCGATCGCAGGGTAGAAAGAGGAATCGGGCGCAGAATTGACAGAAGAATAGCAAGACTAGAAGGTAGGTCAGATAGACGAACATGAAATAAATAAAATAACGAATAAAAAATAATTATCAATAAGTAGACACAAAATGGGTGAAAATTGATAGATCAGTTAATAATTTGAATTTATGATTTGATGAGTCTTAAAATAAAGACCGATGTAGATTTAACTCCGAAGATTACGATAATGTCCGCGGTACATTATTGACTTGTGGAATTTGGATGCAAAAGTGACGCCAGCAATCTATTATAACTAAGCGCTAGTATGTTATGTTACCTTGCTTATACATGTTTCTCCGGTTCGTTCATTATAACAATTGGTTTAATAACTAATCATTCCTGTATTTACTGGTTAAGGTGTTAGTTGGTACCACATGCATAGAAAAATTTTCCTACCCCTTATGACTGGGGTATAAGATATTGAGTCACAGAGCGATTAGAGGAGAACGGAAAATGGCAAACCAATCCTAATAGACAATACAATAATGACTATGACAAACAGAAATATCAATTCTAGCAATTTCTCTTAGTTTCAAGAGTCTGACGTGTTTGCAACTTTTTAATATGCATAGTCTACGCAGTACGATTTACGACGCTGTCCCATCAGCCTCAAAGCGTTCTAGCCTCCCCCTAAAATTATACATATTTTCCCACAACCCCCATGAGTCATTCATAAGATAAAACATGGGCCCAATTACGGCTATTACCATGCTATAAATATCCTTACATATTCGCTATCTATATTACTATTGTTTATCATCACTTTAAAGATATTCAAATAATGACTGCACACAAGAAAGTTTTATTTACTGAGCAAGAAAAGCTACACTGGCGAAACAAGACTAGCCCCAGTCGTCCTCCACCTGCATACGTCGCACCTCCAGAGTATGGATGTGTTGATGATGAAGAGTCTAAAGAATTACCAAAATATAGTCGTCGTGATTTAGAAGGTATACTATCGGACGAAAATGAGCCTTGTAAGCTGTGGAAATACCTACCTTTAGCATTGGGGCCACCTGGGTTATTAATATTTCTTGCATTAAGCATCAGAGATGCAAGCAAGCGTAGAAAGAAGCGGAAAATGAAAGCAAAGATAGAACAATGTCTTATTGCTGATTATGAACAAATATATATTGACACACGAGAGTAGCTGGAGATTTTAATTTCTAATTGAAATTAGTTACTGAATATAATTTGCATTGTGTATAGGTCTTGAGATGTAGTAGTCTCATACTTTAGAAAAACGTTCCATCAAAAATGTTGCATCTGCATAAGGATTATTTTAGTCAACAATAGTTTATATTAATCAGGTATTGATGTAATAGTTGTATTTTGTTTCATGTCTTTGCTTTATTGATACTGAAAAACGTACATTTGTTAAAATTTCCAAAAATTATAAAAAAAAGCGGTTAAAAAATAGTTATTAAAATATATTAATTAATATACATAGCCGAATACGGAAGATGTAGTACTGTAGCTGTTTTAACTCTATTTCATATTCTTTTTTTTAGCTAATGTGTTATAAATTGTATATATAGTCTTATCGTGGCGAATGTTGCGCTATTGAACTATTACGTGTAATTGAAGAGCAATACATGATACTCCTGATTTTGTAGAATATATTTTGCGATTAGATTGAAATAGAGGCTGTAAATCAAGAAATTATGTGTCATGTAGTCGTCTAAAGCGATCGGAAGCATAATTTTAAATCGGAGTGTTTATTTGATATAAATCACATAATACATAGTACTGCTTATAAAGCGACGGACCAAGTGCTTCTTTCTCCTTATCTACTAAACAATGTCAACAATCCTTCTGTACGTAAAAGGACTGGGGAAGGAACGGCCGGTACTGCACTTATTCCCAATTCGTGGAGGTTCAAAAAATATTATATCCTAACAAAGGTAATGTGTGGCAAAACGCTCAGCAGACAAAGAGCAAGTATACCCCAAGTTTCACAGCCGATAGCTGCGTTTGAAATATACTGGCGCAGACGACGACCAAATTTCTCCAATAGTTAAATGCATCCTAATAGCAATCTATGGCACCAAACCGTTGTCTGGTGTTGCAGTTATCTGCAGGTACTGACGTTGGAAAAACATTTTTGTGGTAGACGTATGCGATGGGGCGCGAAGTTGTTCCGATTGCCACATGAGGATAATCCGTGATAAGTACAGTATTAGGCATGCCCAATATTGACCTAACAAGCGATGGTATCCAACAGGTGTACAGTCATGCAATATATATGAAACGGGATTACATACATGAGTGGCAACCACTCAAGGGGAAACATCTCACAAATCGTATGAGAAATGTCAAACACTTCTGGTACAGGTGCAGTAATGTATAGGAAAAGCAGGTAACCGAAACGGAATAAACAATTTGAAACAACCTTACTACAAAGCCCACACTCCTCTATTGTTTTCTCTCATCTGTAGTATCAATTCCCCAAAACACCGCTTCTACCACTTGCAATTTACTAGTAACCAGCGTAATCAAGAAATTTCCTCCACCTTTCCGATATATAGTTTTTTCTAAAATTTCTTTTCCTTCGCAAGTCCCCACTAAAAAACTAAATTTAAACCCCATGAAAATATATTTTTAATTCTTTCTTAAACGGATTGTACCATGAGTAGTAAAACTGAAGTTTCAAAAATCAAAAAGGATCCGGCCTCTAGGCCGTACAAGTGTCCTCTATGCGACAAAGCCTTCCATAGATTAGAACACCAAACCAGACACATTCGTACCCACACCGGGGAGAAACCTCACGCCTGTACTTATTCCGGATGTTTCAAACGCTTCAGTAGATCCGATGAGCTAACTAGGCACTTGAGAATACATACCAACCCTAATAGTAGAAGGAATAGAAATTTGAAAAAGGAAAGCTTAAATGGCGGTGCTGCTACCAATTCGGCTAATGCTGGTTCCCCTAATTCAACCACAGCTAATGGTAGTGCCACTGGTAGTAGCGATAGTGCGAACAATGGTTCCGATGGTACCATGTCTCCTCCTACTCCCATCAATAGTTCCAATAGTTCACCTCGCATCGCTTTTAATTCAAATACAAAGCCCATAACAACAAACAAGCCGTCCATTGTCGCGGCCATGGCTCTGAACTTATCAAACGAATCGTCGCCATTATCACAATCTATCCCTTCCCTTATGGACATGGTACCACCGCAGAAAAGAATAGCATCACCACCTGCACATTTAAATAGAACCTCTTCTAATTCTGGAGACTCGATTTCTACCGATGAGATGCACCATTCAAATATAGATATATTGGCCCAAACCGCCAGTCAAGAGTTGCAAAACATGAAAACATCATCTTCCAACACTTTGCAGCCACCATCGTTAAACGATATGCATTCTCATAAGTCTTTACCCAGTTTATCGGATTATTTTGGTAGCCGAAAAAATATGATGCAGCCAAAATTTTCCGGGGTAGCCAATTTTCTGCCAGATTTGTACCATTTGTCCAATATTGCTTTAAATTCAAAGTCCCAGAGTTACACCAACTTAAACCGGTTAAAACTAGCCAATTTGGACGATAATAGATTCAATGATCACAATTTAAGATTAAAAAGATCGAGGCCAAATTCTCCTATTCCTTCCATACCACAGTCTCCAATTTTAACTGGGAGTAACACTCCGTTAGTAAGCGCAAATTCATCTTTCACTAACCTATCTTCAATGTTTATGACACCAGTATTCCCCCAGCCACAGACACCATTGACATCTCATACCGCTCTTGAACCAACCACACCAGACTTGCCCCATTCGAATTTAGTAACACCTAAATTATCACCAAAAAATGCATTACCCTCCATTAGAAGCTTGAATTTGGAACTACCCACCGATATTAATATCGATAAAACTAGAAGCTTCTCTGCAAATTCGGGAAAATCTGGTCAATTCAAAAGATTTCTTGATGAATAAGTGGTGATTTCAAAACGAACATTGTTAGCAAGAAATTGATTTAACAGCATTACTATTGAGGTGGTTAATAGCAGAACTATAGTTTTTATGGTTGAAAAGATGGTAGATTTTGAATCTTTGGTAGGTTCCTGTAACATTATAAGTCATTCTAATATATTCTCAAGAATGAAATCATGGTATTATTAATTCCTAATTGTAATATATTGATAGTCTTAAGTAGGGTTTATATACATATAAAGGTGAACGTAATTTAAATGTAAGATATTCTATTTTGCTATTTACAATTATTTAGATTTTAAAATTTATCTAATTCAATTCCACCAACAGCCCAAACCTCAGTTTCATCCTCATATCTATCACTAAACATAGTTTCTTGGTCTCCACCTTCCTCAATTCTCTCTCTTTCGACAGTAGCTAATCTAGTTGCAACTCTCTTGGTGTAGTCACCAATCGATCTAGCAACAATCTTAGCACCAGTAACGGTTACGAATTCAGGTTTATTAGCAAACCACTCATTGAATTGTTTCATGTCAACGTCATCAATCAAATTGAAAATTGATAAATATGCTTTTTCGGCTGCTAATCTGATTGGAATAATTTGATCTCTGATGCAAACGAAAATACTTGGAACCAACAAATCTAAATATTTAGATGTGAGTTGATGCTTCAATCTAGCAACAGTTCTAATAACAACTAACGAAAATCTTCTAGTATCAGTTGAATTTGAGTTTGGATTAAGTGTTGTCAATGCTAACTGTTTACTCAAGATTTCAACTAGTTCTTCGTCTAACTCAAACGGAGTTTCTGATTCTAAAGCATCTTTGGCAGCTGGTGATTTAACTTCTCCAACCAATAACAACAATTTACCAATAGCAAGGGTAGCATTGTCGCTGATATAAGCTTTTGATGAATTAGAGCAGTTGATAATAAAATTGACAATATCCGAAGTTAAACCTCCCTGGAAAACATGAGCAGGAGAATATCTTAAGAAAGAATTAATAGCTAAAATACAGAACTTGTCATCACTATTACCTGGCTTATCCAAGATTTTAGTTCTAATAATTTCCGAGGCTTCAGCTTTCAACAAGATTTTAGCAATAGCTCCGATCAATCTAGCATAAGCAACCGCTGATTTATCATCAACGACGGTGATTTCATCTTCAACTAAAGTTAAGATAGATGCTTTAGATGCTTCACTCAAGTTTTTACCTGCTTTGTCAACTACTTCTAACATCGCCTTAAGCATTGATGCCTTAATACCAGTTTCAGTTGCAGATTTGGCACCAGAAACTAATTCGGCCACCAACGAATCAACTCTAGGTTGGAATTCAATCAAAGTACCTAACGCTTTAACAGCTCTGGATCTTAAAGTTTCATTTGCAACGTCAGCTAAAGATCTGACAAAGGTTCTTTGTAATTGTGGAATAAATGGTTTTAAAAATTGAGGGATCTTACTCAATAAGTTGTTTAATGCAATTAAAATAGCAGCCTTAATGTCTGAGTTAACCTTTTCACCAATAACTCTGATCAATGGACCAGTGATGGTAGTAGCAAAAGGTTTCAAGTTTGCGGCAGGAGTCTTGCTGATAATGTCAGCAATTGCCAATGCAGATAATTCTTTTTGTTCAGCATTTCCGTACATTAAACCATGTAAGAAAATTGGTAAAATAGCGTTTGGTCCTCTTGGTAAGGCAAATGCAGCCAAATCTTCTCCTTTAACACCCGTAAGCATCAAAGCTTGATAGGTTGGTTTAACTAATTTATCTAATTGTTCCTTTGGTTGTCTCTTAACCAAAGCCGTCAAAGCATCAAATGTACCTTTAACAACTTCATCAGATCTATCACCTAATGATAACACTAATCTTTCAATCATATCTTGTAAGTAAACAGAGATATCCAAACTTGTGTTAGCGAAGAAATTGGATAATCTGTTATAGATTACTGCTCTCTTATCAGCATCTTCGTGCTTAATTAAAGACAATAATTGTTGCATCAATGGATGCACACCTTGATCGTCATCAATAGCCAATAAAATGCTGTCAAAGGCAGATTTGATTTCTTCTTGTGCTTCTATGCTTTCAGATTTGGATGATATAACAGTATCAACCAAAGTATTTATAATTAAAGATAAACGTCTGTACAAAGCTGCCCCAGCTACAGATGCTAAAGAAGATAAAGCTTTAGCTTTAAATGCATCCATAGGAGGTGCCAATAAAGTAGGAATCAAGATTGGGAAAATAACTTCCGATTTAGTAGCCATGATATCTTGTAATGCTAATAATGCATGTTCTGAATCATCTGACTCTAACATATTTAACAAATGTGGGATAATTTGATCAATAACAACCTTTCCTAATTCTTCTTGCAATGCTTCGAATGCTTGGGCGGCTGCTTCCCTAGTTCTAGATGATGAATCTACAAGAGCTTCTCTAATAATCTTGATGAAGACTTCTTGATGAGCACCAAGTACATCTGGTTGAGTTGATCTGATCAACTCGGTCAATGCAATACAAATACCTTGTTTGGCATCGTTATCACCACTTAACATAGATTCTTCTAAGGTTGGCAATAATTGTTGCAAAGCATTTCCACCAACACGACGTACCATTTCACCAAGAGTTTGAGCAGCAATTGTTCTTTGAGATTCATCAGGAGAGGCCAATCTACGAATAACAATCGAGGTAAGCGATGGTAAAATTTCTTTGACCGTCTTTGGAGTATTGGCAACCAATGCTTTCCAAATATCAACCGAAGCTTGACGAACAATACCAGCAGTATCAGAACGGCATACGAATAAGGATGCCAAAATACGAGCACGACGCTCTTCACCAAGAACTTCAATAAGACTATTGGTAACTTCACCTGAAAATTCAGCTTGATCTTCGTTAAGTTCGTTTTTACCGGAAATACCAGTAATTTGGAATAATAAATCACCAGTAAGTTCAACAGAAGAAAGACGAATACGGTAGTTGTCATCTGACAAACCTTTTTCTAACTCTGGAAGCAATAAATCAACTGCCTTCTTTGCGTAGTTCTTCACAATCAATCTACCAGCCCTCAATGCAACATCTCTGATATCTTCATCAACATCAGCTAAACCGTTCAAAATTGGAGAAATAATACGGCTAAGGTATGGTGAGAATTGAGATCCAAAACAAACAGGCAAGAATAATAATAATGGCATATAACCTGCACGAATATAGCTCTTAGAAGAAACGGCATTTGCCAAAATACTTGGAAGTAACTCTTCCAACTTATTGACCCCAAGACCACAAATAACTTCAGACAATGCTTGAGCTGAACCAAGACGATCACCAGCTTTGGAATCATCTTGTAAAGTATCAAGAAGACGAGGAATTAAATCTGGGAATTGGTCTTCACCTAATTTTTCAACCAAGGATCCTAATGCTCTAGCTGCAGTAGATCTTGTAGCTGGAACAGGGTCAACCATAGCTTCTTCTAATTCGCGGATCAATTCGGATAAGTAAGGCTGTAAATCTTTTGCATCTACTAAAATAGCCATATTACCAACAATTTGACAAGCTTTCTTTTTAGTGGAAGCTGATCTTTCTTTCATACCTCTATGAATGACGTGAATAATCAAAGCTAATGAAGGACCATCAATATAATGGACGAATTGAGTTTGAATTAACTTGTCTAAAGCTTCTTCTGTATACTTCGTAGGATCACCAATAGCATTAATCAATGTAGGAACAATTGCTTGAATTTCAGGGTTACGGATAACATCACCGAATCTCTTCAAAGATTGATCAGCTGCTTTTCTGACTTCCTTATGAGTATCATTCAAAACACCTACAATTTCTGGAACAATTGTAGATAAAGATGCTGATAATTGGGTAGGATCTAAGTATGCCATGGAACCTAACAATTCAACAGAACCTTTCTTTGATCTCCATGCAATTTCATCAAGATTCGATATGGCAACAGGAATTAATTTCTTGATACCAAATGAAGTAGTACTCTTCATAATTTGTCTAGCAGCTAAATCAGTAGCTTCACGTACTTCTGGTACTGAATCACCCAAAGATTTCAAAATGATTGGTAAAACTTCAATCACATATGGTTCAAAGTATTTACCAAGACTCATAGACAAACATTCAAATGCAAATGAAACACCCTCTCTTCTTTGTGGGTTCTTCTTATCATCAGAAGCATCGTTTAATGTTCTGATAATGTCATATTCAGATAATGCTTTGATACCAGCACCTTTCACTAAACCAGAAATACCAAAGGCAGCACCTCTTCTAATGGCTAAACTCTTACCATCAAATAACTTTTCGAACAAGGCATCAAAATAACCAGATAATTTAGATTGCAATTTATCGACTAATGGAGCAATACATTCAGAAACAGCAAATTGAACATCTTCAGAAGGAGTGTCTAATGTATTCATTAATCTTTCAACAACCATAATTAATCTTTCATCTGAGGAATCCAAATGTCTTGCGAGCGCACCATACAAAATAATGACACACTCTTTAAGATTGTCCTGAGCTTTTGAACCTTCGTCCTTGGCAGCTAATGAATTTTCAAAGATAGGAATTAATCTTTCGATACATGAAGCTCCATGAACTTTAACAATTTCAACACCAGCTTCTAATAACTCTTGACGTACCAAGTCTTCTCTATCACTTAAGGCTTTTTCTTCTACCAAAAATCTAAATACCTGTTCGATACTAGCTTCATTAAGAATTGGCGTAATAAGTTTCAAAGTTAAGGCAACGGTAGATCTTTCTTCCCATGTATCCCTGTTATCAGTTGTAGATTTGATGGCCAAACCATACTTGTCTAATTTTGCAGGAGGTGGGTTTTTCTTGACATGGTAGTAAGCAATCATGTCAGTTAAAAATTTTTCAGTAACGTTTTCAAGAATCTTGACAGCTGAAACTGTTGCTTTGGCGATAGATAACCTCAAACCAGAGTCCTTGTTTCCAAAGTATTTAAACAATTGAGTTGGAGCGTCCTCGACTATTTTGAAATCATTATCTTCCCAAATAGTGGCAGCGATTTCGGCAGAATTCTGGTCGTTATCGTGAGCAGCAATCCATAATTCGCTGGAATATTTGTATTCTTCGGATAAATCAAATTCAGAGTCGATGGCTTCAAGAATTGCAGTTCTAACAAACACTTCTGGCGTGATGATGCTAGATAATATGACAGTTAAATCCTTCTCAGTTGGATTGACAGCAATATGCTGACACATGGACAAGAAACATTCTTTTGATAACTTAGCCTTTGATGGTAACTTCATCAATGAAATTAATACCTCCAAAATTTCCACTCTTGGAATGGACTCATCTTCAAATGCTTCAGAATGAGCAGCAATGATTTCAATGGCGAGAAGCAATTGTTCTTCTTCTGGATCTTCTTCCACGAACTCAGAAGTAACAGCTTGCTTGGTTGAATTTTTAATGGCAATAGCTTTACCGTTTGATAACACCTTAATAAGCAATGGCAAAATGTATGACAAGGAAATAGAATTCAATGGGTTAGAATCAGCCAAGATTTTTATTCTAAACAAGAGTCTACCTACGAGGTTCAAGATTGGTTCTTCCAAATAGTTGGCAGAAAGACCTTGAACACCGTATGTTCTTAATGTAGCAACCCCGACAAACTCTTTCAACAAGCCTAATCTATGTGAAAGTAATTTAGAGAGGTTGATAAAAGCATTGATGGCAAGCTTATCAATTAAGTCCAAACTTAAATCGTGTTTAGCTAACTCCAATAACTTAGAAATAGCAACCGGGTACCAATATTTAGTACCATTGTCTACTTGAACAGCATTGTTGGTCAATTCAACTACGACATCAATAGCACGAGTGATATCATTAACAACAGTTTGTACTTCATTACGAATGACAGCTTCTTTTTCCAACTGTGCAGAAACAAGCGCTTGCTCCTCTTTAGTCAATTTTTTGACAGGAGCCTTCTTCTTTGCTAGTTCTTTTGTAAGTTCTTCTTCCCATTTCTTAGTTTCGTAATCTTTGGAGTTCTTATCTTCAACTTTTTTACCTCGATTGAGAACATCAATTACAACTTCACCTTCAGCAGCTCTCCATATTTGTAAAGTTTCGGAATCAAAGTTATCAAGTTTGGAAATATCCAAGTCGCTTTTGATATTTTCAGCAATGAGAGGAGCAGCTTGTTCAGGGTCAATGAAATTAAGAACCCCAATTGCTTTGATCAAAGCTGAACGCATCTTGGGACATTTCACCGAGCTTAATCTTGAATAAGTAGAATCCAACATGGCTCTATGGTTTTCTTTGATTAAATCACCAACATCAATCTTGTGACCACATCTTTGAACTAAACCTACCCAGTTATTCTTAACTGCAATTGATTCATGATTGGCAACGACAAGAAGGTTAATGAGATTATGTCTGGCAATTTCGATATCTTCAACCTGAGTTAAGGCTGAAAGAACTGGACCCAAGAGCTTTAAGTTGTAGCCTAAATCTTCATGTGCTTCGACTAAAATTTCGTCGATGGCAGTGACAAAGGAGCTGCTTAACTGAGGATAAGTTGCTAAGAGCTGTTTTAAAGAACTCAAGGCATTTAATCTGCTTTTGTAAGGAACCAACTTAGAAATCAGCAAATATAACCATGTCGATACGTAGGATTTAGATGCATTTTCGGATGAAGAAGCAATGAGAGCTCTCATAAACCATTTTAAATCAGTTTCATCTGAAAGCTTTGTATAAACTTTCGAATTCGTCAAAATGGCTGGTTTTTCACCATTGTCATTCAAGTAAAGTTCCTTTTCAAGTGGAATACCGTATTTATCACCAAGGGTAATAGCAACATAGGCACAAGAAATTCCCTTGTTTGCAATTGATGGCAATGGAGATTGCTGGACTTCTTCCAAAGACTTCTCGAATGATGCAAAGAGGTCTTTAACCACTGTTATATTCTGATTAAAGGCAAGCTCGCCCAATTCCACAAACCAAATTCTTCTTAAAGGCATCTTTTTATCTCCCAATCCCGATTTAATCTGATCTACGTACTTAGATCTTCCTTCTTCAGGTATTTCAAATGTCAATTTAATGAATACATGAACGAGGGCCTGTAAAGAGATTTCATTTTGATCCTTAGCTGCCAATGGTAATAAGAGATCTAGCACCTTTGTGCTTAATTCAGGGCTAAGTTTCAATAAACAAATGGATGAAACAATCAATGCTTTTACGTCGTTATTAGTGGTTGATTTGAGTGCTTTAAACAACTCATCAACAAATTTCTCAGCGTTAGAATCATCAATATGAGAAGATACCGCTTTCAAGGTACGGTAAGCACCGTCCCGCACGTTTTCCTTTGTACCCTTGATAGCAGTGAATATGGAAGCTAATAACTTGGAGCTGACTATGGCACCACCAATAGGAACTTCGAAGTACCTGAGGATGATTGGTAAGGTTGTACCGAAAGAGTTTTCTGAAGACCTCAATACACTCTTCTCAATGGTAGGTAAGAGGTTGGTAAAATCGTCTAGAGTCAAGTAGGTGGCGATGAATGTGCCAAACAACTCCAACGAATATACCTGAGGAGCAGTTTTGGCTAACAAGACGTTGTTAGCGAAAAACTCCAAAATCAATGCTTTCGATGGTAACAGAGGAATTGGCGTCTTTGCTTGCAAAGACCTCGTCAAAACACCGAGGTAGATCAAAGCATCGTCGTTGGGCAATTTCAAGACATTTTCAACCAACTTTTCAAGGTTTTCAGTGGTAATGGTATCTACAAGTGCGGACGTAGTTGAGGTCAATATGGAATCATAGATCCTCCTTCGGTGTTGGCACGGCTGGCTGTTAGAATTCGCGTAGTTGTACGATTGCGCGATAGCATTGTGCAAGATGGCGGCATGGGGCGCTATGGCTACTGCAAGATCTGGTACCAAAGGTAAGAACTTATTTGCCCAAGCCAAGAGCGACAAGTAGTCGGTAATAGCCAAGATTGGACCACCTACCTGGGTATTGATGAATCTAAAGATGACGGTTATGTAATTTGCATCAGCTCTGGTTATGATCTCTAATGTCTTGATTAACTCGCTTCTTGATTTTAAGTCCTGGTAATAATTGTACGTTTTCAACAATATGATAAGTAATTTATTAAGGTCTTCGCTGGGAATCTGGTTCTTTTGAACCAACTCTTGAATGTTGAGCAATCCATTGATCCTTTTCGAGGTCAATGAGTCAAATATAACCCTTTCAATGGATGACAGTAATTGGTCCCACGGTAAAATATCGGTTTCTCCACCCATTGCCGGTCAAATTGATTATTTTAAACGGTGAATGTGTAATTCGCGATCGCTTTATGCTAATATTGCGATTAACTTGGAGGTTTGTTCGAATAAATGTACTTTGCGATAACGATTGAAAGTACCAAATAGTTTTTGCATCAATTACTACTGCAAATACTGTACGAAAAATTTTCGAATCACAGTTACCCGGACAAGCTAAGTGTCAGACTACTAAAAGGCGAGGCCAGTGCGAAAATTTATGTTTTCTCTTTTTCTTCATCAACTATAACAGTCGATGAAGAAAGAGTACCTTTACCGTTGCAGTAATATAAACATTTATGTTTATAGACTCGAATAGTTTTTTGGGCGCTGTGGATAGCATCATCTCTCATCACCACATACTATTGATGTATAGGATCGTCTGAGGCTGTAATAAAATCAGGTTTACTATTTAATACAATGTGAATCATAAGTAGTTCTATATAGCAGGGGTGTTATATGTTAATGTAGACATCTGTAGCATAATATTCGTGTTTTTGTCATGGATTAAATGGTACAGAAATTTGCATCTCTCAAGTCTTGAAGATTAACTTCAAAGTATGCGTAATTAAGAGTCCCGTGATACAATAGTTTATGTATTTATCTTATTTGCTAGTGTACTTGTTCTGACTTGATTATCCAGCACTGTAATACCTTCTCATGTCTCTATGATTACTCACCGTTCTAATCTCCTAAACTCTACCTTACTCTTCATACCCCATTCCGTAACAATCTTACTGAACTGGGCAATTTGTATATAAAATTTAACAGAAATCACAGATATCGGCTCGGTTGCAAATTTAACCAAGGTGATCCCCCAATTTTTTTCACAATCTAGAACATAATCCGAAACCAAGTAGTAATGATGAATCTGGTTAGTCTCTATTCAATAACTACAGCGATATTGAAATTTTGCATATTTTATCGCCAACCCCCATTTCTGGAACTAATTATTTTACTACAAGCTACTATTATTTTGTCTACAAGCTTTGTCTAGAGTCAATAATGATGAACTCTGTTTCGTGCAAAAATTGGGGCAAATAGCGCAAAATTGCAAAAGAAGAGTAACTACTTTAATTCAAAACCCCGCCTTAAATGTATTTCAAGGGTATACATTTCTGAGGGGAAGCACCGGACTTTCTTCGGTCTTTAATTAACATATTATATCCGAAGCCAGTCGTTGCTACGATATTTTTTAGAATTTGCAACGAACATTACAAACTACAATAGATCAGCTTATCATTTATCTCTTTATCCGGTAAACATAGTAAGAAACCTCAAATAAGGTTAAACAAAGTATTCAAAACGTTGAGGGCGGACCGAGCATAAATGCCCGTAAACTAGCAGGCTCAGCGTATTGCGTAGGGTTTAACAAAGTACATATTAAAAGTAAGTTTTCAAAGAAATTGTATATATGTGTGTTTGTTAAGTACTATACTGTCATATACTGTACTTATTACTTTGGAACGAAGTATAGTTCTGAATAAATGAAATATAGTCATCTAGAGCCAAGCATCGTACATGCACTATAAGTAAAATAAGATTATAGATATAATAGATTAGAGTGTCAGGTGATATACATGTAATATGGTAACGGAGTAAATGAAAAGATAAGTGAAACGTTTCGGAGGTTCTAGGAGGTTCATTTGCCCAGTTTCTGATTCTATGACTACATTTCAGAGTTGAGCATATGGTAAAGGTTATTAAATCAATTACGTTAAATTAAAGAATGATGTTTTTTTTTTGTATAGTAGCTTAATTTGTTTCGATATAGCTACGATTATAAGAATAAAGCAATTTAGTCTTAGTTAGAACAAACAGACTTGAAAAATTCCATCTCCTAAATCGTAAAAAGTTGCAAAATATATGTCATGAATGGTTACAAACACTACCGAGAATTTAGTCATCACATTGTGATACTTAATTTTACTTAAAGAATTGCCTCCTCCTATACAAATCAACCATTCCTAGCGTTAAAGTGCATCGTATATTGTAGTTTTATACATACATTGCATTACTTGAGAATTGAAATTGATAGCAGAAATCATTATCCAATTCTATCTCAAAACCCTCACTAAGTGAATCTAGTTCAGAGGCTTGAATACGGAGTGGGGATGAAATTTGCACTTTGAGAAGAGCTATAATTCCTGATCTTGTTTTACTCCGTATTTCATTTTTCTCCGTTGTTTCAATTACCCCAACATCGCTAGCAAATTTGATACCGCGGTACGCTATACGGTAACATATGCACAGAATAATACTGCAACGTTACTTTTTTTGAAATTGTAGATGTCATAGCAATTGTGCTTTTTGCAACTCCGCTCAATACCTTTGTTGTTATTTACTAGCAGATCCTACTCACTTGTGGGTTACTTACTAAATAAATACCTTTATTCCGATCCAACTATATAACCAATAAATAAATAATATATCGTAAAATCATAATCATGATGTAGACAGCCATACGGTTCTTAATTAACCATCATGATTCTTAACAATGTAACAAACAAATAACGAATAAGCAAACTAAAACACTAATAAATTAATAAATAAACATCAAATAGCAATAATAGAGTAGTACATTCTTGCAATGTACCATTAATAATAACAAAAATACCAAACATGTAAATAAATTGTTGTCTAAACAATATAATGATGGTGTTCAAACAATACATGCATTTGACCAACTTTTTCCTTAATCCAATCACTTCTATTAAGTTTTTGTGACTCAAATTAAACATTCTCCTCCGTTCAAGTTCCATATAAGCTCTAGTCGTGCTTGAATGAACATCTACTACCGTATCGACAATTTCCCCACTTCATCCAATTCGCACAAGGTTTTGATCTCCATTTTGGTGGTCTATCTACTTTTTTAACCTCATTTTCTCCGTGCGCGAACTGACACTTATTACCATAAGGACAAATGCCCATTTTCATAAAACTGGCACACAACTCTGTTTTGTACAATTGGGTGTTTACATTCAATTTCTGGTTGATTTGACTAGGCATTTGGTTCTGGTTATGGTGGCTGTATTGCCTATCGAAATTGAAGATATCCTGCTGCTCATCCACCGAAAATGTCCCATAGTAATTGTAAGTATATATGTTCTTGTTATTTATGGTGGCTATATTGTCGTGCACGCCTATGGTGGTGGAAGTTGAGGGGATGTGAATATCCACATCCAATAAATTTTCCGGGAGGAGAAAATTGGTCGTGGATGGTTTCGACCAAATACTAGGCTTGATCATTATATTATTGTTCTGGTTGGGGTTAAACTTGTTATTTCCAGACATGGACACTTGAGACTCATTGGAACTAGAGTGCCAAAGTTCCGGTAATAAATCTAAATCTTGTAAATCAGAACTGGAGGAACTAGTTGAACTAGTTGAAAATTCGGGGGAGTAGCTAATCATTTCTATACACTATTATGCCCAAGCTTTTCGTAGTGTAGTATACGATTATACTGATGGTTCCACTGGGTAATACGGCGCCACTAGCTTGTATATAGCTTATATAGGCTTGTAATGTCTTGTGCTAGCTAGGATTAGCTTGGATTAGCTTGGATAAACTTGTAGTAACTTTTTAGTAGCTTTTGTTAGCTCGTATAAGTGTGCTCAAATTCGCTGCTTCTATGCCACACTAAACACCGTCCTACCTCTTTATAATCAGGACTTATTAAATCTCAAATCTAAACAAGCAAAGTTAACACAACAAACGACACGAGTATGTATACAAACAACTACTGTAAACGAAACTGTCGGAATTTACCTGGTATATATACAAATTATTTTATTTTTGGTTTACGGTCTTATTTATAAATCTCAAATCCGGAAAATTTTTATCTCGCTTCCCCTCTTCACATTTCGGAGGTTATTTGCCAAATAATCTCCTCAAATTTTGTTTGTGCCAGTGGAACCTTGTATAGTGGTATTGGGTAGCACCGACGCACGGTACCATTACGGTATATCTACGATGTTACTTTGGTTTTTTGCATTATGGTCAAAGTGAAATTTCAAAAAATTTCCAGGTGCGACAGAATGGTATGATCTATTACACTACACGATACATCCCTTCCTTAGTATTGCACAAGATTCTGTATCTGCTGCAGTGATTATGACAAATACACTCGGTTACTACTGCTGCTCTCGTGCTCATTCTGGCTACCCTGGCTCGAACCGTTGCTACAATGGGGTCTGTATACATTACTTTTCTGTGGTGGAGATCTTCTCCTCAGTCGAGATTGAGGAGATGCTAGCCGCAGCGATGGCAAGTTTTTTGTGCAAATTTGGCGCTGTCGCATGGCAAACTATTCGAGGTTGGTTTATGGTGGCTCAAAGTTGTAGGGATGTCTTTTATGGACCTGGCCTTTTGCTCATAACGGCAATTTTTTTTCCTTGGTTTTTTTGAATTATCCGATTATCGCACTATGTCATTTGCACCTACTGCTTGCTCATAGTTATTCCGCGCCAGTAAAATTAAAACGTACGATGCAAAATTCAGTTGCTGCTGCAATTCTAGCCTGTTATCGGTAGAACCGCGGAAGTAAGTGAGTTATCTAGACTCCGTTGTTTGTTCTATTCGGAGTTCCACTTAAGTCCTATTCCTTATCTCTTTGTTTGTTGTAGCTCTAGGTGCGTCATCTCTTTGTTCTTACTCCACTTTATTCATTATTGTATCTGTCACATTTTCCCAGTGTCTGCATGTTTTTGTGCACCCATCTTGTTTTACCTTCTTGGTTGCAGCAGATGTCGTCCGCAAATAATTGTTCCGAACATGCTCTCATCAGCTTACACCCCTTTTTGTTACCATTTTTGGACTGTACCTACAAAAAAATAGAAGCAACTTTGCATGGGCTCCTATATTTGCGGAATTTGGGCCAAAATTCATTTATGGGGTATTCTACAACAAGAGGGGTTTATATTGGGTGTACGACCAGCTTGACCACCTACCCTACAATATTCCCAGAAACTAAATGTGTTTCATGAAATTTTGCAACTGGTGCCGCACCAGGTTTGAATTTCTTTTACCTTTGGTATGCACATTGAACACTCATAACTTTAACCTCTACATAAAACAAGATACATTTAAACCAACGTCACTAACTATTACGTACAGTGGAGGCTCAAAAGAACTACTTTGAAGTCTAAGGTAGCCACTACCTCACACTCGGCATAATTATTATATTTCGACCCAAATCCTCATTTCTACCACCCCACCATGTTAAACATCATCTTTCACCCCCAATTTCTTTTGTGAAAAAAAATCTGGAAAGCACACACTGAGCTACTGACTACCTTCTGCAATTCACGACCATACCTCTTCAGTAACCTATCTCTATTTTCCACCGTTTTATCTGCCCCAAAGAATCAAAACAAAAAATTAAAGAAATTCACGTGACCCAGCTACTATACTTTTCTATGTGATTTGATGCAAAAAAGTAAACACTTATTATACGTAAAAGCTGGTGGGTTGAATCAATGATTTCCGATAACAATCTACAAGCGAATGTGGCGTGGATGAATCGGCTGCAACCTCACATTCCTCCACAATCATTAATAAGTCGAATTTTGCAACCTTCTGAAGTCATAAACTCATCACCTATATCAATACTAAGTACCAACCATAACTCAGTAAATAGTGGTAATGGTAACGCGTGTAATAGCACAGGAGATGGGGTTCGTGCCCAGATCACCGTGCCAAACCCTCAGAACCAGGGAGTTCCTGATCGTAAATTGAAGGAAGTTTTAAAAGTTTCGAATACAAATATTGCAGCCATTAAACCTAAAGCTAACACGTCTAAGAGCTTATCTAATTCTATAAGTGGTACATCAAACGAGTCATGTATAAATTCATTGGAAACAGAACCAATTGTGCCGTCATTGCATCGTAGTAGCTCCAGTAAACGCGTTTCAAGCGTGTCAATATTACCACCGGTGGTAACTGCGAGCAATGTAGTCGAAATAGACGTACAGAATAGCATTGTTAAGGATCAAGAGCCAATAATTGATCTAACTCAAAATTCAAAGTCTTTAAACAAGACAACAAAGTTGGTTTCTTCAAGTCGATTGAAGAGACGGAAAGTGGATATACCGCCAATATTAGATAATTCTACACAAATATACCCTGAAATTGCATCTGTTGAAGTCAGGACGCAAAATAACGATTCTCGTAGCACCGAATCAATTCTTCGACAAATCATTGCCATTCAAGATGAAAAAATTTCCATGCTTGAAGAACGATTTCAAGTAAGTAACTCCACATCCATATCATTCGATGCAAAGAGAACATTTTATAAACTGAGTTCTCCCAAATTGCAGCTGTTTGAGACCAAATTATCACAGTTGAAAAGGGAATTGCATAGCATATCAGATTCGGTCTCTGAACAAAGTAATGGCATCCTACCTATCCCTGTTGCGATTAATCAACCCATCCGTTTGGAGCCGAATACAGATACTCTGGAAGAAGTTCTGAAGACAACAAGTACTGGGGACGGTAAAGGAGACGTTGATGAAGAGTTACTCGAATTGACTCAAAATGACTTCAGATCAAATATAAATGAAGCGAGAGAATACGTTCTAGAGAGGCGCGAGCTTACTTCCCGAGTAGAGAGACCATCAGCTACGAAGTATAATGTAGATGTTTCGGATGTTGATTCCGAAGACCATTTCGGTGAGCATTCAATGGATGGCTTAAGAACTCCTACGCAAGAACGTGATGAATCCGATGATCTTGGTAGTTTCATAGACCACAATGAATCAGGAATTGAAGTAGACCAAACATTCCAGGATTCAGACAAGTCTGATATAGAGAGTTTACTTGGGGATAGTTTGCATGATGAACTAGATAACATAAAACTATCTCAGGACGTTGCACTAAAATTCGGAATATCCTACGAAAATAGCAACATCGACAAAGATACAATAGAAGAAGTTATAGATGATGCAGTATCCATATCGAGTGAAGAAGATGAGATTGAAGAAATCGAAGATTTTACTACCCAATTGAATGAAGAGCGTGAATTAAATAATGAAGTGATTGAAATTTTAAGTGATGTAGATGAAGATTTTGAGTCCAACTATTTGCCTCCAATTAAAGTGGAAAATTCATCTCCAATCAAGATACTAAGTCCTCGCATACCTCCAACCAATGACAGTGATATAGATTTTTCCGATGATGATGACGAATTGATGAAAATTATCAATGGGGCTCCTATTCCTGGTCCTTCTAGAAAAACCATTCCAGCTGGTTCTGAAAGATTCATAGAAGATGTCTATTCCACTTTGAATAATGTGTTTAAATTGAAGGATTTCCGTCAAAATCAATTGGAAGCGATTACTGCGCTGTTGCAAGGCAAAGATGTTTTTGTATTAATGCCTACCGGAGGTGGGAAGTCTTTGTGCTATCAACTTCCAGCCTTGATAAAATCTGGTAAGACGAAAGGAACAACAGTAGTTATTTCCCCATTGATCTCTTTAATGCAAGATCAAGTGCAACATCTACTTGACAAGAATATAAAAGCGGGAATGCTTTCGGCTAAAGCAACATTGAATAACAACAAAAATTCATACAATCTTTTCCGAGATGGCTTGCTAGATTTGGTTTATCTTTCGCCAGAAATGGCTAATAAATCAGCTAATGTTCAACGAATAATCACCAGACTATATGAAAATAAGCAATTGGCAAGAGTTGTCATAGATGAGGCACATTGTTTAAGTTCTTGGGGACATGATTTTCGACCAGATTACCAAGGAATGAGTGTATTCAAGCTGAAGTATCCTGGAGTTCCAATAATGGCTTTGACCGCAACTGCTAACGAAAAGGTCAGACTAGATATTGTTCATCATTTGGGAATCGAAAACGCTGTACTTCTTAAGCAAAGTTTCAATAGATCGAATCTTTACTATGAAATCAAAGAGAAAACTAGTACGCATCTTGAATGGATTAAGGACTACATTCTTGGAAAGCAAAGAGGTAAAACAGGTATCATTTATTGTAATACAAAGCAACTTTGTGAGCAGACGAGTGAAAAGCTTAATGAGTTTGGGGTGAATACTTCCTATTACCACGCAGGCTTAAGTTCAGAAGCTAGACATTCAGTTCAAACTGACTGGCAATCTGGCAGACTTCAATTAATTTGTGCAACCATTGCGTTTGGTATGGGTATCGACAAATCTGACGTAAGATATGTTATTCATTTATGTTTGCCTCGAACTCTAGAAGGTTATTATCAAGAAACTGGAAGAGCAGGTAGAGATGGTAAACAATCAGATTGTATTATGTTTTATTCATATAGAGATGCTCGACAAATTCAAAGTATGATTCAAAGAGATGAAGAATTAAATGAAGTTGGGAAAGAAAATCATATGGAGAAGTTAAGACAGGTTGTTCAATATTGTAGTAATACTACTGACTGTCGAAGAAAACAAGTTCTTCACTACTTCAACGAAATTTTCGAAGTGCACAAGTGTAACAAACAATGTGATAATTGTAAGAATAGCCAAAGCAATTCCGTCATTCAAAAGGATTGTACTGATTACGCGAAAGATATCTTAAATCTCGTTCAATCTATCCAACATGAAAGAGTGACCGTTTTGCAATGCCAAGATATCTTTAAGGGATCAAAATCCAATAAAATTATCAGACTGGGCTATCACAATAATCCTTACCATGGTAAAGGAAAAGATTTGGAGAAGACCGATATTGAAAGAATATTCCTCGACTTACTATTTGATCAATATTTGGATGAGTATTATGTTATGAGAGCAGGGTTTGCATCAAATTATGTTCGATTAGGAAAAAATTCTGACCGAATTCTTAGAGGTCAACTGAAGATTAAAATCCAGTTTAGTAATCCTGTCGGAAGTAGAGATACTATGAATACCAACCGTTCTTCTACATCTACAACAAGAAGTAATCTAAACAATTTTCGCTTTAGTGAATCATTTGTCAGTGCTAGAGAAGTACAAACATCAATGGCCCCACCATCGTCTACTTCCCGAAATGATGACGAGCACATTGCACATAGTTACCGGGAATTGAACAAGATACGGATTGACATACTGAATGAGCAACGAACTTCACCTAATCAAATTATGCGCGAGAACACAATGAGAGATATGGCGATCAAATTACCTACCAATAAACGGGATTTTGGTAAGCTAAACGAAATTAACAAAACCCAAGTAGAAAACTTCAATCATTTTAAAAAGCTTCTTGGTTCATTATCTAGAGAGAGAAAGAAGCAAACAGGCAGTCAATCTACATATTTTACTAATACCCAAGATCACAATAATCGTGCAACTACAAGAACTACAAATGAACATCGAAGACCAACGTCAACTAAACCGTCCTATAGACAAAATAATCGTACGCAATCCCAGCGTTCACAAAAGTCCAATAGATCAACCCAAAGACCTAAGGTTAAAGGGCTTCCATTGTGAAATCAATATGCAGGCAATCAAATATCGTTTACTTCATGAGTGATTAAGAGAAAAATATAGTCTGAAACGAATACGATGCATCCATTTCACAAACGGCTAGTAAAAGAATATAAAGAACTAAAGCAAAATAAATTGCCTGGTATTAACCTTGTGGATAATGACGACAATTTAACGCATTTTATTTTTCAAGTTGCAATAAAAGATAACGAAATATATCCTCTGCATGAATTATATCATTTGTATGTTGATATTACAAATGGCTATCCAGTAGATTCTCCGAGAGTTCAATTCATCTTGTATGAACTGGTAGTATTAGACGATAGTGATGATAAGAAAGATGAAGATGTACAGATAGTAGAAGGGGTCCCTAAAATACCTGTGCATCCTCATGTGTATTCCAATGGTCATATTTGTTTAAATTTACTTGGAGAAGATTGGACTCCTGCATGCTCCATTGAATCAACCATATTAAGTATTCAATCGATGTTGGCAGCAAATCATTTGAATGAGAGACCCCCAGATGATGCAAGCTATGTGAAACATGCGCCTAAAGATCCGAAACAAACCTCATTTTATTATCATGATGATAATGTGTAATATAGTGAATAGGATGAGAATTTTAATGTATTTAATGATTAAGAAGAGTATAGGATACAATAGAGAATTATAATAGATATGAAGGATTGAACGATGAAGTGAGCATCGCATACCATTTGTATATCAAGCATTGAGTAGTAAGGTTATGTTAACATGACTTTTTGTAGAAGTTTGTTAACAAGTATTTTAGTAGTACGAAATTACATGTTGACGAAACTAGGTCGCAGCAAATCCCGAAAGGGGTCTACGAACCAAGACTACATGATAATAGAAGTGTTTGATACTTCTATTATCCATTATGGATAAGTTCAATGAATACCAAGAAAATATAATTACCAAGAAAATGGCAAATCAAGTGTTGCTTCATAGGTGAAAGAACGTGTTCTCAAGAATTGCTGCAAAATTTCTACTTGAAGTAATAATATTCTAATTTGAGTGCAACCTGGGAAAATTCACGAAGTTTATACCAATAAGGGTCCACTTACGTAAAGGGGAGAGTTTCGATAGGAGTTGAAATGATTTCGGGAAATCCGGCTAATGAAACAAAGCTTACACTACTACTTCGTGGTTGTGAAATTGGTGTAGACGAAAAGCAACTTCTGGCATAATCGGTGAATTACAGAAGAATTTGCCAATTGAGTTATAATTATTTGTCAACGAAGCCCATTTTTGTTCGCTTCAGATCAAAGCGGTGTAGAAGAAAAGCCTAAAATTAGTCTAGCTGATGTGCTACCTATATAGTACAGACGGATATTACCGAAGGGTACATTAGGGGGAGGCGCATTACTAATTGGCATTGTTGACATTTCTGCAGGAATAAGATAAAATAGAATAAAATTACGAGGGATGAGGGGCATAACGGTCGCAGCAGGACGCATAAGAGAGTTGTAAAACAGCAATGTAGGGATATCGCCGGGTCGGTCAAAAAATGATAATACGGGAATTTCCTCGACGATATTGTTGAGACTTTCGGGTATTAACTAGCGAAGTGATTTTTTATCTTGATGAAATCAAAGCCAATGCTACCCCGTAAACTGAGGTGAAGTCCCAACATCATCTGCGGTGCACTTAAGCAAGCTACAAGCTAAAAAAAATTGCTGAAGAATGAAACTTTTTCAACCTCATAAAAAATCATCAAGTTTAAATACCTCAAGAAATAAACTACTGAATTTTCTTGAAAAATTTCAATAGTGAAAATTTTAAGGCGAATAATTTCATTTGAACTACGATTTTTTGGTTATCACAAAGCGGAGACGATGGTGAATTAAGGTGAAAAGTTATCAAAGTTGCCAAAACCACCCGCCTGGTGCTCTGTCGCAATTGACCAATTTATAAATCCGGTGGAGGGGCTCTTCATATCCGACCCCCGGTTCGGCGCACGGCCAAAAATCGACCAAGCAAAAGAAAGTCTAAAGCACTCAACTTCGGAGAACGTGGAAGGGATTTAGAGATTCAGGCAAGCGTTCAATGACATGTTACCTACAATGTATAGCCACATATTGCAACATCATATAGCAGAGAAAAAATGTGCCATAATTGCTTCCAAAATCAGAATGTGTTGCATGATCGTCAAAGAACGACCATGCAAGAGGACATAATGGCTGCTGGGTGTATTTTTGCAGAGAATATAATAGTAACACCACTCAGTAGTATAGTTGCTGTAGAAAAAATACCAATAGTAGTTAAACTGGTTACGAATACTTCATTGTCTCTACCAATGTAGCTGCGATTTGGGTCTATCTGTACCAAGTGAAAATTTTGTGAGATATTTTTGTTGCAGATTTTTCAATTCCCCTCTCTATGCAAAATTGTTGAAAAATGATGAATAGTAGACACCCAATCATACAGTGTAGGAAATGCTGGTAATAGACGATTATCTATTACTATAGCAGCATATCAGCCCATACCGAGTCGCCCAAGACATTATTTGGGTAGTGTATTGTAACCTTGCTTGTTGTGTGTATACTATGGTCCATTGTAGTATGTACCAAGTCCGATCGGATTATTATGCATCAACGTTCTCCTTACTTAACTCTATTTATAATTTCAAAATGATTCTATAACGCTAGTAGTGAAAATGACCAGTTATTTCTGTAATATACACTGTCTACTGGTCCTATATAGTCGCCGTACATCCCTATACTTTAAAGCTGCCAAAAACCTATGGTCCAGTGCGCCCACCTCTCCTTACAAGATTTGTTTCATAACCTGTTCAATTGAGGGGAATAATACTATATAAGTAGGCGGTTTCCCAGAAATTTTATTTTGTTTGCTGTAGTATATACACTATACTGTTTATTGTGTATAGTTCGATTTTATATCGCTGACTATATAGCTGTAAAATACTAATCACTTAATCAACCTTATACTAGAATCTTGTTAGCTCAAGCGTAATATTATATTTATAATATTTCACTATTTTAGTTGCCTATTCAATTTCGTTGATTTAGACCAAGCTGAATAATCCCCTAGTAATCAGGACAGGGACTTGAAACAAGGATTTTATTTTCACTGGTGTAATTTACTTTGCCAAGCCCAGTTCTAGACTAAATTGCTGCGATCGTCGTTTTAAACTAGATTGCTTATCTGAACCATCTCGTTATTAGTCTTCTTTATTACTGCCCACGATGTCCATAGAACAAGCTTGTGATTCTTGCAGAAAGAGAAAGTTGAGATGTTCGAAATCGCTACCAAAATGTTCCAAGTGTATTCAGCATGGATGGTGCTGTACATATTCGCCAAGAACCGTGCGCTCCCCCTTAACTAGAGCACATTTGACCAACGTGGAAAACAGAGTAGAAGAATTGGAATCGATGTTGACCTGGTTATTACCCGATTTGCCAAATATCAATTATTTGAACAAGAAAAATTATCAGTCAATTTTACACGATTTGAAATCGGTTATTACCAAGGAAAATATCTCTGTAAGCCATCATTTCACCAATATGGGTGATTTTGAATATTCGTCTTCTGATACCTCAGAATCGGATATGTCAGACCATCATGGTGATAACAACAATGGCAATAACGGTAACAATGGTAATGGAAATTCTGATAATAATTCCAACGACGACTACAATTCCCAGAAAAACAGCAATTCGAACAATAATAAATACTCACCCCAAATGGCATTTGACTCAATGAATGTGAAAAATATCATGAATAAAGGATCAATTTCCACCAAATCATTTGATGAAATTGCCAACAATCTCATAAAATCAACTAATTTTTCGCAGAACAATTCGTTAGATCTTGATAACCAATTGGATATGAGCGATTTCACCAATTTTTCCAAAAGACAAGAAGATATGAATGCCTTTGACACAATTTCAGATACTATGGCAGATATCAACTCCAACATGACAACCATGTCATTCGATATGGGACCATTTCAAGCTGATTCTAACAACGGCTTGATAAATACGAATTCTGCAAACGTAGATGCAACAACATCGCCAACCTCGTATCCATCTGCAAAATTTGATACTACAAAGATAAAACAAGAGATTATTGACGATTTTATGTTAAATAATATACCAACAGAAAGCAAACGTCCATTCAAATTCATTACTCCTAGTGTTTTTAAATCATCTTCTACAAGCTTGACTAGTCCTTCTAGTTTATTAAGTTTAACTAGCTACACAGGGTTTGAAGATACTGGAGAGACAGATGATGATGAATTGACGCAACCATTAAAAAAATACAAAACAGCAAGTGATGATAACGATAGAAAATTAGATTTGGATTATGGATATGTATTCAGTTACGAATAAGAAAAACGATTCATTTAATAATGAAAGAAATGAAGAGATGATGATAACTTACAATGCCATTACACGAATTACGAATTGGTAGAAGGAATCCCATTTAATTAATGACAAAACAGGATTTATAGATTTATATAGGGCACGGATTAATATAGGGATTGTTAAAATATAAAATACAGCAAAAAAACTAGAATAAAAACTGGATATTGATTTACTATTGTTTCAATGAAAGATAGCAACATCAACACAAAAAGTACGAATAATAATGATAAGGGTTAACTTACACGTTCATTCGCTCTCAAATAAAGTAGCATAAATAATATTGACTAATGTGCACCACTGCGATTTTCTGGAAAAATCTCTGTCATTTTAAGCTGTCCTTGATTCACCTTATCTCTCCTGTATCGGTACCAAGAACAAAGAAATAAATAATAGGACTTATATATCCACAGCTTTTATCGCAACTCAGTTCGGAAGAGTCGGTTCATAATTGGAGGCTGTTAATTTTAACTATATACCTTATTATTTTCGACTTCCGGTTTGACTCATAGTCTCATCGCTGCAATAAAAAATATGTGAGGGGATTTCGATCTCGGACTATTGAGGTCTACATTTAACGTTTCATATTGCGAATAATTTATCTTAGTTTTGTGCATACTTACTGCATGTATTAGGTTATTTTGCAGGCTGTCCGCATCTTTCAACATATTTCCGTCATCATTTGTTGGATATGTAGCTCGATTGCCGCATTGATGTTATCCAACGAATAATAGATGTTAACTATTTCTATTATTTGATATACTTACAGCTAGCTTAATTTACATAACGGGCCTATTATCAGATTATGTTTCACAGTGTCATGAATAATAAAATATTCTTTTGATACGTTGTTGGGAGAGAAAGATTAGGATACGCATTCCAATAGGCTGTAAAATTTCATAGTTATCTCTTTTTATAACGATTGAGTGCGAAATAGTAAATATTAAGGTTTATGCATTAACATTAAGCAAAAATTCGGAGTTTATGTAGATTTTATACTTCGTCAAGAAAATTTGAAAATTTTGACAAATTTCTGATTTTATCATTATAAAAGTAAATTGAACCTATTTGAAGTTTTCTGGATTCACTCTAAAGCCATAATGTAACATTCATCAGTGCTTCAATAAAGATATCAGTCCTACAGAGTTTCTACTGGTAATGAGAGGTGCCGGAAAAACTACTTATGTACAGGACTCAATATTCAACCCCATAAGAAGGTTTCTCCGTAGTTAAGTCCATAGGGAAGTTCTAAGGTAGAATTTACGTAAACAAGGTTCGTGGACAAAACTTGAACAGTTATTGACTCAAGAGAAGAGGATGGTTTCAAATTACTTTTCTAGGGGAATCTAACCAAGGCTGAGCAACTTTCAATATAGTGCATAGTATTCAATATAAGCGTAGGTATCATTAGATCATCAAATAATAGCTGAATATGTTTCACAATGCAGCAGACACAACATTCAGGTCTAAATTTTACTACAGTAGCGGTCGAACCGCCAATTTCTCTTGTGGTGGTCATGAAAAAAAAAGTTGCCTAGAATTTTGCAGCCACTAGGAACAAGCGCTTATGAGAAACTAACATGGTAGCTGAAGCAATTCCCAATGGATGGAAAAATGTAACTAAATAACTCGGAAAGCATGCAAATATATGTCACCCAAGTGGAGATCAGCAAAATTGGCTGCTCTGCGTTCTCCACATTTCTAGAACTGACAAATTCATTTGGAGATTTAATATCGCGGAACATACAAATTGCCTAGTTTCTAAGTTTTGACCCCCCAACCCCCCACATTTCACCAATAGTTATAGCCATTATATTACGCGGAACAGTGATTATAACTCAGGACTAGACAGCAAATACATTAGTCAAGGTTCAGAAACATTTGCTATAAATACCATGGAAATTCATCTTAATTCGATTGTTTTATTTTACTATTGTCTAAAAAGTAGATAAAAAAATCAAAGTTAAATACAAATCAAAATGTCAAAAGGTAAAGTTTTATTGGTCTTATACAAAGGTGAAAACCATGCTCAAGAGCAACCAAAATTATTAGGTTGTTTAGAAAACGAATTGGGAATTAGAGAATTAGTTGAATCTGCAGGTTACGAATTGGTCAAAACCTCCGATAAAGACCCAGAAGGTTCATCTGAAGTTGACGAACACTTGAAGGATGCTGAAATCATTATTACCACTCCATTCTGGCCAACTTATGTCACCAAAAACAGAATTGATAATGCTCCAAAATTGAAGATGTGTATTACTGCAGGTGTTGGTTCTGACCATGTTGACTTAAATGCTGCAAATGAACGGAAAATTGCTGTTACCGAAGTCACTGGCTCAAACGTTCAATCTGTTGCTGAACATGCTCTTATGACCATGTTAGTGTTAGTTAGAAACTTTGTTCCTGCTCATGAACAAGCCATTAATGGTCAATGGGATATTGCCGGTTGTGCCAAAAATGAATACGATTTAGAAGGTAAAGTTATTGCAACTGTCGGTGCTGGTAGAATTGGGTTCAGAATTTTAGAGAGATTAATCGCTTTTAATCCTAAAAAATTATTGTACTACGATTACCAAGATTTACCTGCTCATGCTGTCAAACAATTAAACGATGCTTCCAAACTTTTCAATGGTGTTGATAACATTGTTGAAAGAGTTGAAAACTTAGAAGATTTAGTGTCTCAAGCTGACATTGTCACCATTAATTGTCCATTGCATGAAAACTCTTTAGGTTTGTTCGATAAGAAATTGATTTCTAAAATGAAAAAAGGTGCTTATCTTGTTAACACTGCCAGAGGTGCAATTGCAGTTAAGGAAGATGTTGCTGCAGCAGTTGCATCCGGCCAATTAGGTGGCTATGGTGGTGATGTGTGGGATGTGCAACCTGCACCAAAGGACCACCCTTGGAGATCCATGCATAACGGTCAAGGTGTTGGTAATGCCATGACACCTCATGTCTCTGGTACATCATTAGATGCTCAACAAAGATATGCTGACGGTGTTAAATCCATCTTAACCTCCTACTTCTCTGGAAAACACGATTACCGTCCACAAGACGTAATTGTCATTAACGGAGATTATGCTACTAAAGCATATGGTCAACGTGAAAAAAAATAATTGTTTTCCAAGACGCACTTAGTAAAGTGAAGTAAAGTTAAATGTAAAAAGAAATAGAAAAACAAAAACAAACGTTTGAGTTAGCTAGCCCATGTTTATAGCAATATTATGAAGTGAAAGTCTTGAACAAATTAGTAATTGAAACCAAGCCCAGTCTTAGCCATTCTCTGGGGTATTACCTTAATTGCGCAGGAATGCTTCTGCGTATAATCTATTTTATCTCCGTCCCTATAAATAAAAAGCTAGTCTACTCACGTGACGTATTCCGATTGTTTTCCGAATTAATAAATCCCTCAAATGATGATAACAGCAATGATTTACGAAACAATTTAAGTTCTTTTCCTCAAGAGCAGTAAATTTTTTTTGCTAGCAATAGTTAGATGGACGGTTTCCGAATGAAGAATCTCATTCGTGAGACCAAAGAGATATCCAAAAGGATTTTACAAGAATTAGGTAAACTTGCTAAACCTAAACCTCAATTACAACCTATTCCTATTCCAGTACGGAAGTTTTACAAATCTAATTATGCTTTTAGCAATTTTTATTGTCATGGTTTCAGAAATAAACCAACAGCATGTATTGAATTTGTGAGAAATTGCTGCTCGTTTAACGGGTTTGCTGGATTTCATCATCACCGTCCATTTAACGGTTATATGAAAGGGAAGCCATTTTGGAAGTTTAAGTTTTTTTTCAGAAATTTTACCCAAAGTTCGAAAATTTTGAGACAAGTACCAAAAAATGGCTATTATTACAATTATTTCAGTCAAGCTGGACAAAATGGCTATAGAGCCAAACTATACTCCAATTGGAATAAATCGATTTGGAATCAGTTAAAAGAATTCAAATTTGATACCAATTCGCAAAAGGATGCGGAAAACAAATTTGTAGCAAATCGTTATAAAAGCAATGTAAACAATGCAAAGAAATCGAGTATTAGATTGAATTTGTCATTAACAGCAACAAACCATCAATTGACACTTAGCTTGGCTAAAACCGAC
Source organism: Suzukiozyma fluviatilis (assembly GCA_030560825.1). Lineage (NCBI taxonomy): Eukaryota > Fungi > Ascomycota > Pichiomycetes > Serinales > Debaryomycetaceae > Suzukiozyma > Suzukiozyma fluviatilis. The sequence continues at coordinate 46,858 of JAKTVZ010000029.1, read as the reverse complement.
TCTACCGCCAGCCATGAAGACAAAGTTTTCGCTGATGCATACATTCCAGGATCATATCTCGAATTTCCAGTTAAATTCTCATTTGATATTCCTGATGAGACTCTTTTAACTCAAGAAATTATGGATGAAATGATGGATAATATTCAAAGGTTTCAATCTAAATTGAAAACATTACAAGATGATTTATTGGGATTATTTGATTTAGGCGAGTTACCTATTAAATACATCGCGGATAGACAAGTTATTCAAATTTACTTTGCCAATTGTGATAAGCAAAAGTTGCAAGTTTTATGCGTCGAAAAGGGTATAGTTGGCGGTATAATTTACGAGGAAAATGAAAAGGACAAGACATCAACTTATACTTCTAACAGTGATTCCCAAAGTTTCACCGATCAGGACATATTATCGTCATCGTACAAGAGTGACGGTTCCGTATCTAGTTATGATGGGGATGTCTTATCTGATTCATGGAATGGAATGGATGACAATCAAATTGTTAGACTTACTAATGATTGCGTTGTTCCAGAAATTGTAAATATAGAAGCATATGATGAATTTCACTGGGTATAACTTCATTTGATATGAGAGGTATACTATTATATTTACAACATTTAATTTGAAATTAAATTTATTTATTGCATTTTTGTTTTGGTTTTGGAGTTAGCTACGATGTAGAGGTAATTGCACATTATAATGATCTAATGTACAGTTAGTATGACAATGAATATATTTCGCGAGTAGTACTGATGTAGATATGGAGAATAGGAAGGGGATGTAATAGCAGACACATGTAGATGTAAGTAGGTACACTTAATAGCAGAGATACATTGATAGCAGGGATACATTGTTAGCAGAGAAACGAAGAAGCAAAACTGTTACTTGGCTATGGCAGCAGTATTCGTACTGTCAATAGTGGCTCAGTAAAGAAATATCTTCGCACCACGTCGCAGTACCGCACTCCCATCTCTAGTACCAGAGTAGCTCCACAATAGTGCTAGCTTCCCCATAATTACACAACGACAAAACTCCTTCAATATTAACTTAAAAGAAGCAGAAAAAAAAACCAAAATACTCTACAAAACCACCACTACAACATTGCACTATCATATATCCAATTCCAAGCTTCAATCACATTCTAATTCGCCTTCTCTCATTTTAGCCCTGCAATTCGAGTAATGTATCTAAAGTCGCAGAAAAACTAATGTTGCAATCCTAAGTAATCTATTTCTTTTCAACCATGTCTTCAGGAGATGAGTTTGAAGATGCAATTTCCGTTTCTCAATCTCAGGACGTAGTCTCTAATAGTGATGCTTCCACTAAGAGCAAAAAAAATGCCAAAAAACGAAAGCAAAAGGCAAAGCGCCAACAGTCAGAAGGCAACACCAATTCTCCACTGGATCAACTGGATCAACAACTGCCGGGCCCCGAACAGGCCCAGACTGGCACAGAGCTGGAATTGGTACCAGGAGAGCCAGACTTAGCAGCAGCAGAAGAGTCGAACGCTGCGGCACCAGAATTGACTAATGCCAATCAATTACAAGACGCACCAGACACTGAACAAGACCTGGTGTATGACCTGATAGATATAGAGCTGGAGCTGGTTGCTGTAGAAGAAAAAACAACCATTGATGCAACCAGTAATGATAATAATGAACAGAATCAACCCGCTGGCAAAGTTAAACACAAGGAACTAGACCCACCCTTGCCTGATCGTAAACCAATTGCAGATATTCTAAGATTAGATCAAATCGACGCAGTATTACTGGGCCAAAAATCAAACAACTTGACGAAAATCAAGCAAATTCAGTACGATAAACATTCGTCTAACTATTTGTTGCAAGCAAAGTTCAATCAACTAAACAAACATTATAAATCTTTGGACCAGAAACAGAAGGATGCCATCAATTCCGGGACGGAAAACATCAAAAACACTTTCAATTCTATCAAACAGACCGTAGGAGGTTTTGACGAAATGTTTGCTTCTAAAATTGATTGGGAGTTTTGGGAAAAAATAGTCAATGATTACGAGCAAGTTATTGTCAACGACTCTGACCACTTAAATACTGCGATTATTTCCGGTATTCCACGAGAATTTAGGGGTATCATATGGCAACTTATTGCCAAGTCCAAGAACTTTCAATTGGAAGAATTTTACTTTCATTTAAAACAAGAAACTTCCGTGCATGAAAAATCCATAAAGCGAGATTTATCCAGAACTTCGTTTTTCACAAACGTTGACCAAGTTGGCAAGTCGCAGGAATTGTTTAATGTTATAAAAGCTTACAGTTTGTTTGATCCAGACGTGGGATACACGCAAGGAATGATATTCATTACAGTTCCATTAATTATGAATATGACTGAAGCCGAGTGCTTCTGTTCATTAGTAACATTGATGAAGGACTATAGAATTCGGGAGTTATTTTGCCCAGAAATGAAAGGATTACATTTATTTCTTTATGAATTTGATAGATTATTGGAAACATATTCTCCACTTTTATACAATCATCTCGTCAGACAAGGAATTAAGAGTTCGATGTATGCATCGCAATGGTTCCTTACATTTTTTGCATACAAATTCCCCCTTGATATTGTTTTGAGAATTTATGATATTTTGATTACTCAAGGTAGTGAGTCCATCTTGAAATTTGCAGTGAACCTAATGATTAAAAATGAATCTAATTTGTTATTATTAAAATTTGATAACCTATTGGAATACTTGAAAGATAGGATGTTTAATGTTTATGTCAATGAAGAATATATTTCTGCAAGCGGTGATAATTCTGATTTGACCCAACCATCACTTACCAGAAGATTTTCTCTTTTGGGAAGTAAACGGAATAGTGTAACTAAAGGAATCCAACAAGCTCAATCTGAGGGATACTACTACAAATTAGATGAGTTGGTGGATGATTCCATGTCCATTAATATTGATCCAATTGATTTGGAGAAATACGAACAAGAATTTGAAAACATTTACGATGTCGAGGCATCCAAATTGCAAGATATAAAGCAATTGAAGATAGAAAATGGCAAATTACGTAAAACTATTAAACAATTAGAAATGAAATATTCAGAATTGAATCGTGATCATGTTGATATAGTGCAAGCTATGGTGGACAGTAAAGTTACTTTACCAGAAATATTAAATGATAACGAGGAATTAGAATTACGAATTTCTCAACTAAATAATGATATTCAGGATTTGGAATCGAAAATTCAATCACCGGCCAACGAGGCAGCCTCCGATTCTGGATCACATCCCTCCATTACATCACCTGTATTACCATCAAGTATCGAAAATGATATTAATCAATTGCTACTCGAGAATGCTCGCGAAGCTGAGAAATATGCTGAATTGGAAGATGAATTTAATAAGCTACTCGAAGAAGATAGAAAATTAACTCAAGAATTACATGACTACAAGAAGCAGAAATGGTTTGGAAGATGGAATTAATATCAATACATGGTATTTTAATTATAGTTTATATATAGAATTTATAATCCTTAATTAGAATTGGGATACTTAGGTCATACAATTATATGCTAATATACGACAAATACGGCCAAATACACTTCAAATTCGCTTTGATATACTAGTCAATCTACTATTAGTGCAGGTCCTTCCGTTTCGAGAGAAATGGCTGCAAAAAAGAATTCAGTGTAAGCGAAACGACCTCGCACCTTTAGGATGCAGATAAAGAGCAAAAATGGCACTTTCTGTGCACGAAAAATTTCACGGACATTTGTGTCCAAACCGCTTAAGTTGATGATACTAAGTTCACTTCATTGAAATAGACTATCTTCATGATAGAGCAACATAAGTATATGACATATTCAATCATGAAGGCAGAGGTGGGTCAGTTATATATCACGTGACGAAACATTTTCCAGGGTTCAAGCCCTAATGCCCATGTTCAACCATATGCAGGCGACTTTTTTTGCTGCAAAATTTTCTAGCGCTGGGGCCTTGGGTGAAAAATTATATACTATGTATAATTGAAAACTTGTTATTTCTTCTGTAATACCGAATAGAATTATATCAAAATGGGTAGAGGTCCAAAGAAACATTTGAAGAGATTAGCAGCTCCATCCCACTGGATGTTGGATAAATTATCCGGTGCTTACGCTCCAAGACCATCTGCTGGTCCTCACAAGTTAAGAGAATCTTTACCATTAGTTGTTTTCTTAAGAAACAGACTTAAGTATGCCTTAAACGGTAAAGAAGTCAAAGCTATCTTGATGCAACAACACGTCAAAGTTGATGGTAAAGTCAGAACTGACTCTACTTTCCCAGCTGGTTTCATGGATGTTATCACTTTAGAAGCTACCAACGAACACTTCAGATTAATCTATGACATCAAAGGTAGATTCGCTGTCCACAGAATCACTGCTGAAGAAGCTTCTTACAAATTAGGTAAAGTTAAGAAAGTTCAATTAGGTAAAAGAGGTATTCCATACGTTGTTACCCACGACGGTAGAACCATCAGATACCCAGATCCTTTAGTTAGAGTCAACGATACCGTCAAGATTGACTTAGCTACTGGTAAGATCTCTGACTTCATCAAATTCGACACTGGTAGATTAGTTATGGTTACCGGGGGTAGAAATTTAGGTAGAGTTGGTGTCATTGTACACAGAGAAAAACACGAAGGTGGTTTCGATTTAGTTCACATCAAGGATTCTTTAGACAACACTTTCGTTACCAGATTATCTAACGTTTTCGTTATCGGTACCGAACAAGGTAAGCCTTGGGTTTCTTTACCAAAAGGTAAAGGTATCAAATTATCTATCTCTGAAGAAAGAGACAGAAAGAGAGCTCAAGGTTTTTAAATTATTTACTAAGTTATTAGTCAGTAGTTTTATCTAGGTTCGCACACATAGATCTATGTAATATAAAATAATATTTCAAACATACTTGTAGACGATAGCAGCTACCAGCCATTTTTGTGCGACTCTACGTAGGGTACCCCAGGGTGGTACTATACCTACCAAGTTGATGGAGTTAGTTTAGTATGACCACACGAATCTACACCACCAGTTTGGCCTTGTTCTGTCTTAAGAAACGATGTAGAAACAGCTTTGTCTGTCCCTTACACTCAAAGAAAAAATTACCAAATGCGGACTACCACATTTCTAACGCACGGCTGGAAACGGCTGGAAACGCAAATTGCCAAATCAGTAAAAAGGAAGCAGTAAAGACCGAAACTCTCAATAGTATATACTCTATGTTTTACGAATTGGATATCGTGTTATCCCATAGGTACGGTTTTCATGGAAATTGTTAATTTAGGGATGATCACTCTTAACTGTGTGGCAGGTGTGTGGCTGGTGGGGTAGCAATTCGACCAAAAACCTGACCAGTCTCAATTCAGCAGATAAGATAACGATGGAGCTGGAACGGGTTACCCATTTAGCACACCGTATACAATATAGTCATACTACCCATAGATGCTCCGCTGCTAGATATGCTCTATTGCTGTCGCAGTAAAATAACGCGGCCCGCCTATTCACAGGACCAACGCTGGCTAAAAATACCACCAGCCGCACCCAAATTAGGTCGAGGGATGCACCGGTTAGGAGACTAGCAAGGTTACAGAACTTAGCACTCTTTATTCTTTCATTATACTTTAATCTTCTTCCACCAAACTTGCGCAAGTAGGTCAAAAATGGGCACAAAAACCATCTTGGTAACGCTCTTGGCAGTAGTATCACTTTTACAAATCGGAAACTTGTTTCATAAATCTTACCATAGATTTCATTACGATAACAATACTGCGATAAGGCCCTTAACTTGGGGTGATGTTAATTTTGTCCATACAACGGATACCCACGGCTGGTATTCGGGCCACTTGAACCAGAAGATCTACCGAGGCAATTGGGGAGATTTCATTTCCTTTACTTCCAAATTGAAGTCTCTAGCCCATGAAAATAACCGTGATTTGCTTGTAATTGACTCAGGCGATAGACACGATGGAAATGGATTGAGCGATGTTACTACCCCCAATGGTTTATATTCGACCCCCATTTTCATAAAGCAAAAGTACGACTTGCTAACCATAGGTAATCATGAATTGTATCTCTGGGAAAATGCAATCCAAGAATATGACCAAATCGTTGGTCATTTCCCAGATAATTATGTTAGTTCAAACGTAGAAATTAAAATTAATAACACATTTGTTCCTTTTGGGAACAAATATAAGTACTTTAACACTCCTATCACTAATACGTCCATCTTATCGTTCGGGTTTTTGTTTGACTTCCAAAGAAATACCGACGGAACCAAAGTAACGCCTTTGAACGAGGTGATAAAACAAAAGTGGTTTGAGCAAACGTTACAGGATTACGCCAATAAGACCGACTTAATAGTAATTGTCACCCATGTGCCAATTAGTCATTATTGGCCAGAGTTATGGGAATTGCATCAAGTATTGAGAAAAGCTTATCCCGATACTCCAATTCAATATTTTGGGGGCCATAGCCATATTCGTGATTTCGTTGTTTTTGACGAAAATGCTACTGGACTCCAATCAGGCAGGTTCTGTGAAACTGTAGGGTGGACAAGTGTTAATTTGCATGCAAATTCCTTACACGAAAAGTTTTCTAGATCATATATTGATTTCAACCTTGATTCCTTTGCATTCCATGCAAAGTGTACCACTGAAAAGTGTCTAGCTACATCTGAAGGGACTGAAGTATCTCGTTTAATTACTGATGTTAGAACCAAGCTTAACCTAGATAAAGCAATTGGCTACGTTGAAAAAAGCAATTACTATCTTGACTACGTGCCTTTAGAAAACCCCAAGAACATATTCCATTTTCTTACAAACAATGTATTACACACTTTAGAGTACCCCGAAGATTCCAACGACGAAAGAATTGTCATTATCAACACTGGTTCTATAAGATACGATATCTACAAAGGTCCATACACCATTGATACTCAATATATTGTTTCTCCATTCGAGAACGATTGGACTAAAATATCCTTGCCAAAGAATGTTGCAAAGAAAATTGCCGCTAAATTAAACGAAAATGGATATATTGTGAACTCAAATACTGAAACCATTGTTGATAACCGCAAATTATTACCACCACATCACTACTATGCTACAAAGGAAAAAAGATCCAGCAACAACCAACAAATTTTTGAAGCGCCTGGTAAAATAACCACTCAAAAGCTTACAAAAGGGTACGTTACTTTCGATGATTTTGGTCATGATGGTGACGATACACTTCATAAGCCAGTAATTCAATTCCCAATTACGAATGTTGTGGAATCTTTACAATTGAATGAAGAGGATGACACAACAGTAGATTTGGTGTTCTATGAATTTATAAAGCCAAATATCTTATGGGCATTGAAAGAATTGCATTTTGATGGGGAAATAAAGCCCGAGTTTTACTCTAAACAGTATCTTGGCTTATTATTAAATGAATATGTTCGCAATTATGAAATCTAGAACAGCAGCACAAGCTGGTATTTGATGCTCGCTTAGAAATGATCATGAAATTGGATTATCAATAAATACTTGAATTAAACCATTTCACAGCACTAACTGTAACTTTTTGACTCATATCAGTAAATGATTGTAGAGCTCGAAGTAATTTCGCCGCTAAGTGTCAAAACTCCTACATTTCAAAATTGTAAAATGAAGATTGATACACACAATTATTTAAAACAAAACCCATATACATTTAATTATACAACTATTATTACTTCTTTTCTTTATCTTCTATCTTCTGTTCAGCGTCATTTGCTAAAATACTACCTCCAACACCAGCAGCAATATGACCTACACCTCCTAAATGTAATTTGTCTGCGACTTTATTACCAACTACCGAACCAACAACTGATGAACCAATAGATTTTGCTAAATCAGATCCTTCACCCATATTGATAATTTGAATTTATATATATTCTTTAGAATATTCTTAACCTTCAACAGCTGAATCTACTTCATGTTTTATATGGAAGGGTTGTTTGCTATAAATTTCAATGGCTGCAAATTACGTCACCACATGATATACCGGAGAATGCAGAGGTTACATAAAAGATTTAGTTAGTAATTTACTTGATCCATATGATTCTGTACCATTTTTCAGTAGAAGTTACAGACGATAATTAGAACCCACCAAGCACGAAAGCCCTTGTTATGCATACCATGTATTTGGAAAGGTGCAAAAAGTTATAACTGTGGTGGTTCAAAGTAATCTTAATAGCAGGATACCATAGGAGTCCAACAATAGATCACTATGCAAACGGAATGTGATTTATAGTATGCCAGCTGAAAGTGATCTACGCTTGCCACTATTGGGTTACGATCGCTTCAAGATAAGCTACTTTCAGCGAAGTGATTTTGCCATATTTTTAAGTTTTAGTTGAACGATAATCAAGATCAGCGTAAGAACGTCGCTCCAAAAAGGCGACGATAATTAAAGGGATGCAGCTAATTTAGACTAAATGAACGAATAGTTGACATCATCTGCATTACTGATACCACAATAGAAATCATAAAACCAGGTTATCGTTTGCATCAACCCTGTATATAGCAAATCACTTACATAACCAGCTGCACGACTGCAGGTACAAGACAGTAAGACCTTCTTGAGAATCACCGAAGAACGTACAAGATTAACGATTGGCATTTCCCTCGTCTATTCAAGCCAATGGCTCATTCCTGTTTAAGTTACCGTCTAGAAAATTTTTTAAATAGCGACATTTAGTCAAATTTTATCGAACATGAAATAAAACGCAGCACACCGCACTGGGTCATACAATGAACAAAGGAATGGGTGCAAAATAGCCAAAGAGAGAAGAAACCTGAAAGACAAAGGTGGGCAACGTTTCATATAGTCCCTGCTTTCATAAAACACGTCGTATAGTATCCTATGTACACTCCGTATCTGCTCGTCTCCGTTGATTCAAATCAGATCGGGCTGGCTGAAAATAAAAATAAAACAATGCTGGTTGAGATGGCTGGCATGATTCGATTTGATCTCGATTTGATTTGCAAAGCACCAGAACCCTGGAAAACATATATAAGCCGAATTGTACGTACATACAGTTGAAGTTTTGCTCTGCTTGCTCTTTTACTTCTCTAACAATTTTCTCGTTAATTTATCAACTCTTGTTCAGTTAATTGCTGCAAAAAATTGATTTGCTTAAACAAACCAATATCTTCGCCCAATTTACACCAGCGATACAACTGTTATTGCTAATCCTTCGAGCTTTACTTGAGTATTCATTATGAGTTTAATTATGAGTTTACCATCTTCTTTCAACCCTGGCCATTATCGTTCCAGATCACATAATGAATTGTTGTCGCAATTGAAATATAACTACAAGCAAAAGAAGCGTAGCTACTCAGACATCGTTAACGATGGCTGTTTGTCGAGTAACAAACGTTCCAAGACCGTTCCTCCTTATGATGTTCCAAACAACTTTTTGGTTCACAAGAAATCAAAGTCTTTGCTGCCATATACACATTCCCCTTCGAACTCCATTGGTTTTACTTTGACTCCCTCTATATCTCCTATATCTGCCATGTCTAACACATCCAATACCCAACTTTTTGGAGCTAGAAACACCGTTAGCTCGATGGAGAAATCACCTGGTCTGCAAAGTGCCACTGTCCATCATTCGTTACCTACTGCCAAATCTGAAGAGCCTTCAAATGAAGCCAATAGATCTGGTGTAAAGACCCCAGATAGAGCTACTTTCGAACAAAAACCAACCAAATTGCCAAGTATTTCGAATTTGACAGGCATGCCTAATTTGACACCTTCTGAACCAAAGGCTTCAGCTCGTAAACTGGGCTACAACTTACCAACGATCTCTTCAGTGTTAAACTCGCATCAAGATACCGGTAATTTGCCAGTGAAATTGAAACCAATTACTCCCACCGCCAGTTTACATTACTTGGACACTAATAATTATAGTGATAATCAATGGAAATATGATTTATTGGACAAATTAGATAAAAATCTTAACAAATATCCGCATAATGCCAACAAACCGGTGTTTGATTCCAAGATTTCACCCAAGTTCGAGCAATTACACCCCAATATCAAGCAAATCAACTTCCCTTACGAGTCTAATTACACTTATTTGAACAAAACCTACATGAATGATATTGAAAACTACCCTCAATACTTGGAATTGGCCAAAAGCTTGGTCGATTTGTCAAGAAGCAAGCCCAAGGATTACCCTACGTACTCCACCAGTCAGAATCACGAATCTGCCAACAAATTGGCAGACTCTCCATTGCCAACTCTCTCTAAATTTACAACCCACAACCATAGTTCCCACAGAAACCACCACCACAGTCACAGAACTCACACCACAGCACCATCTTCACCTTCGCCCAAACACACTTCTCCAGCACCAGCGTTACCATCCATTAATTCCTACGTTCCTGGGTACACACTGCCGCAAGAAACCCATTATCATAGTGGCTATGACCATGAACATAAACACAAACACCACTCGTATCAGAAATCGTCCTTGACACCACAGACTTCTCCGATTGTTCAAGCGTCTCAGACTCACAAGTTCATCCCTATCACACCACCAATGTCTCAGAAGAAGTTCAGTTCTGGTACGCCTTCTGCGCCTAAGTCTCCGCCAAAGAATAGCCAAAGAGTGTGTATTTCCTGTGGATCAGACCAGTCTCCATGTTGGAGACCGTCCTGGAGCATCAAGAGCGGGCAATTGTGTAATTCGTGTGGTTTGCGGTACAAGAAGACCAGTGCTAGGTGTTTGAATGACAACTGTAGGAAGATTCCTGCCAAAGGAGAATGGAGCTTACAGCAGTCTAAAGGGAAAATAGTATTTGAGGACGGAGTTGAAGGGTATAGTTGTTTGGAGTGTGGATGGAGAGTTGAGGTGAAGAAGTAGTAGGTGAAATGAGGTATGGTGAGATTAGATGAGATTAGATGGGCTGGGACCCAATGCAGTTAATTCTGCTACAGCTAAGGCTGTTGATTTTGCATAACTCGACAAATGTTCCTAGATTTTATTAGTGAATGTACTCGAGTGTTAGTTGATGGAGTATCCATTGTATTATAAGATTAGATTTAAAGTTTAACAAGAAGATTTATAAGAAACAGATTTATAAGAAACAGATTTATAAGATTTAGATTTATAAGAATTAGATTTATAAGATTTAGATTTATTAAGACATAAGGTGTAAAATGTAGAATTGTAAGATGTAGAATTATAAGATGTAGAATTATAAACAGATTTATTTAAACAGAATGAGATGGAGTAGTGTATTTAATGCACAAGTAAACGGTCCTTAGCAGCAATAAGAAAGTAGAGAATGAAAGTAGATTGGCTGCGAAAAAAGTAGTTAGACTGCGAAAGAAGGTGAAAGTGCAATAAAAGTTGATTACCTGTTAAAGTTGGCAGTAGACAGGATAGTAGAAAAGTAGTAGTACGAGAAGCCGCGCATTTAATTGTAGATTAGACTGTGGAATAGATGGAAGAAAATAGTAGAAAGTCCGTAGAATAGGATGCAGTAACAAAGAATGATACAGATAGCGGTTTACTTGTTCACAGCCTCGTATAATAGATATAGTCATTCAACATTCTGTGGAATTAATTAAGCATGCACCGGAGTATGAACAGTGCGGTGGTAGAACTTAGCAGGGCTGGTAGTAAATACACAGGCAGGAGAAAATGGTCTATATTCTACATATAGCCAGACCATAGGACAAGAATCAATAGACTTAAAGACACGCACACAGAAACAAATACACCACCCACCACCATTACTAATCAAATAAACTCCATTATTTGGTAACATTTTATTCTTTATGTAGCCCCATCATCTGATGAAGTGAACACTATCGAAACCACATCTCAGCACCATCTTACTCTACCATTACCTCGTACCATTACCTCGTATGAGTTGCCACCACCCTACCACCACCTCTCGCACTAGCCCGCACCATCTACACACACCTCACACCATCTCCCCACCTTATCGTTCGCACTTCTGGAAGCTTCTGCGATCGTGCGAATAGCGCTCAAATACACTGCAAATCGCCATTCATTCTTTTTGCTTTCTTTACTCAATCCATCACCACACAATGTCCCTCACCGTCAATATCAAGTCCTCCGGTGATACCAAGTACGAGGTGTCTATTGACCCCTCCAGCACCATTTTGGCGTTGAAAGAAGCCATTTCCCTCAAAGCTGATGTTTCCCCTGAACGTCAACGTTTAATCTACTCCGGTAAAGTGTTGAAAGATAACGACACCGTCGAGTCGTACAAGATCCAATCAGGCCACACCATACACCTCGTCAAATCAGCAGCTCCAGCGGCTGCTTCCACCACCCCAGTCGCTTCCACCGGCGCTACCACCAATGATACCTCCGGAGTACCTTCGTCGATCTCCTCCGGTCAAGGCTCATTCAATCCCTTGGCCGACCTCACCGGTGCCCGGTACGCGGGCTACACCCAATTGCCCTCGGCGTCCATGTTTGGCCCCGATGGTGGTATGAATTCCGCCATGCCTGACCCAGAACAGTTGTCAGAAATGATGTCGTCGCCAATGTTCCAGGAACAAATGAACGCCATGCTCTCAAACCCACAAATGCTCGATTACATGATCCAACAGAACCCACAACTAAGAGCAATGGGCCCACAAGTCAGAGAAATGTTGCAATCGCCCTTCATCAGACAGATGATGTCCAACCCAGAAATGATGAGAAGCATGATGGAGATGGGCCGTGGCCGTATGGGCGGCGCTGATGGCGCCCAGACCTCGTTCCCAGCTCCAGGTAACCCTACAGGCGAACAGAACGAAGACTCAACTGCTGGAGCCGGCGCTACTGGCGCTACTCCTGGCGCCGCTGCCAACCCTTTCGCCAATTTGTTCCCTGGAGGCATGCCTCCTAACCCCTTCTTGTTTGGAAACCCACCACAGGCTGCCCCACAAGATAATAGACCACCTGAAGAACGTTACGAAGCTCAATTGAGACAATTGAATGACATGGGGTTCTTTGAGTTCGACAGAAACATCGAGGCGTTGAGAAGAACCGGTGGAAGCGTCCAGGGAGCCATCGAACACTTGTTGAACAACTAGACCGGCCCCAGCTGCCTTTGTGATGTCCGTGGTGCCGTGTGCTGTGCACTCTGCCCATTCTACGCCCATTCGACCTAATAATCGCCCCGCCTTGTATTGTACCGTTTTGCTGATACCGTGAATAAACAACACACTGCAAACTGCTGTTCCAGCCATCTGTAGCCTCCTCTCTTGAAGCTACACTGCTTCTGGTTGCTTCTGAAGCACTGATAATTGTGTCATGCATATAATATAGTATTGAACCATCTACTCGAAAACTTCCCCCAATTGAATCTCCTCGGTATAAGAGTCGCTCTGAAGTTAAAGGAACACTGCCCCGATACCCATACCAATTTGTAGCCCACTACCACCTCTTTTTACTTCTTTCTCTACCCATTCAAACCGCTGATGTTCGTATACTGCATATAACCTCATTGCAACACTTAACATGGAACCAGTATAAATAATATCTCCTTTCAATATTCTCGGTGTGAAGTTGCTCCCAAGCAAACTAAGCACCACAACTACACCCACACCCGTTTCCAGCCCACAACCACCTCTATTTCCTCCGTTCACTTCACGCTCCAAAGACTGAGGTTCGTGTCCTGCATATACACAAAGGCATATAGTATAGTTTAATGTGGTCGCAAGTTCTAACTTAACCTCTTTCTTCTTCACCACCCAAACACCATGGCACACCCCGACGCTGCGGTAGCTTCCGTCAACAGCCACGGAGATGCTCAGCTAATCAAGGTGATTGCTGTTTTGTTGCTGGCAAAAGGTATCTTGATTGATCAGGACACCTTGCTCCAGCTATCAGACATTGCCATAGAATACTTCCACAAACTATCCAATCTTTTACAGAACTACACAGAGATCCAGCGACGGAAAAAGCCGCTGGTCAACGACGTCAAGTTGTTGTTTCGTTTGAACAGCATAAATCCACAAAGTTTGTATGTAGAAGCGCAAAACAGTAAGTTTATCCATGAAAAATACAGTGAAGACTTGGCGAAAATCGCTGATAATGCGCCCACAGCTAGCGAGGACGACGAAGAGTTCGATTCCGAGTCGTTGCCGTTTTTTAACAATCAACAGTACGAAATTAGTGAGCTTGTACACATTCAAACCAAGCGTCCCAATTATATCCCAGCGTACCTTCCGGACTTGCCTCCAGACTACACGTATCAGAACACACCGAGTTACATGGATACCATCACCGATCTCAAGACTTTGCGGGTGAATCTTGTCAACCAGTCTCGTTCTACCGAGAAGTCGTTGTACAATCTTATAGACGATGACCAGCGTAAATGGAAGGAGAAGTTTGAGTCTGAGCTCGAGCAGTTGTCTGAGGTGGAGGACATTATGAGTGACTACGATTTGGAGTCGCCTATGCACGAGGTTGCTGAAGATGACAATGTGAAACGGTTGTCTGGAGGCGATGGAGACCATGAGGATGCAGAAAACGGACAAGTGGCGAAGAGCAGTAATATAGTAGAGCCAGAAAAGCAAGAAAAGCAAGAAAATGAAAATGTGGAGGTAACAGTACAAGAACCAGTGCAAGAGGAGAGTGTGAAAGAGAGTGCAAAGGGTAGTAGTTCGCATGAAATCGAAGAAAAGAAACTAGATTCCGTTACAAAAGACACAGTAAGCGAAACCAAGGTACCTGCTATTGGAAACGACGTAGAAATGCACGAGGAATCCCAGGGGACTGTTGAAGGAACTAGTATCAAGGAAGATGCCGAAAAGAAAGTTCAAGATGAAGTAGCAGTAACGGCTGATACAGAAAAACCTACAACTAACGGAGAAAATACTCTTCCTACGGTTTCTATTGAGAATACAGCTGTGGTTGAAGTTTCTGTTGAGAATAAACATACATCTATAGTTACGGCCGGCGAGCAAGATATTTCGAAACTAAACGATTCTGTTGACAGACCCGTCGAAGAAACTAACGGGAAGATAATTGATGCCAGCAAGAATTCTGTGGAGCAAAGCGACATTAATAGAGCGGAAACTTCTCAGGAGATAGCGAAAGAAGAATTAAAATCCTCTGTTGAAAACAACGGAACCGCAGACAACGTCGTGCTAGCGAATCACGTAACTCTGTACGATTCTCCCGAGAATAGGAAAGAAGTAGTAGACTTAACAGAGGACTCAAATAGTACTGGGTTTACTGCATCTCATAAGGCAGACAATATCGAAAAAACTACTGACACAACAAAGTTTGATTTTATTGCATATGCTCAGTTAAGAAGATCAATAGTTGAACGACAACAAGAGGCAATCAATAATAGAAGATTAAAAAGACAAAAGAATATATACATGCAAGCAGAGAAGTATTATGGACCGTATGCTCAATTTGAATTGAATGACGAAATCGATAACAAATTCAAAACAAAAGTGGTCAATTCGTTTAAATCATGTATAAAATCGATTCGGATTGAAGAAGCTGTCAAGCAGCAGAAAATACAAGAGATTATTGATCAAAAGAGAGAACAAGAAAAGCAAGCCGAATTGGAAAGAAAAAAGTCGGAATTTGTCTTTGGATTCAATCCCAACAACCACTATTCTTCGTCTGAAGATGAGGAAGATAATTTTGACGAGTTTCCAGATTTCCAAGTTCACGACAACACAAACAAACCTCAAGAACATGTTAACACTAACGTGGTCCAGGAGAATGAAATTGTCATTGCTACACTACCCGAAGCATCTGAGATTAATATAGCGTCTATCAGCAACTCGCCTAATGAGAATAATATGCAGATAGATGACGATAGCGACAATGACAGCGGTTTGGGGCTAGAGTTGGAGAATATTATGCAAGAACAGCAGAAATCGGAGACGCCTATTGTAGAATCGAATGAAACGCCGGTGGAAGAAGACTCCGACGAAGATGAGGACATGGAAGATGTGTGATACGGTTAGTGGCTGGATGATTATGAATGTACTATATATGTAATATAACGTATACTAGAGAAATGTAGTGAAGTTATTGTGTAGAAGGTCTAGAGGGAGTCTACAGATGGTCTACCGTTCTAGTGAAAGTCTGCACTACATATTCCAAAGTTCTTCTGCGGACTATTCGCAGTAATCTACAGGCAGCATATCTAGTGCGAACTGTACCATTGAATGCAAAGAGTACAGTACCGTCTACCACAGTATTTACCCAACTAAAGTCAATTTCTCCGCTACAGCCTATTTTTCTACTGAAATCCCTCCTATACCCCTACACTTCTCCAACTTGCTTCACCTCCACTCTATCGATCTCCTAACACTTGTCTTATCTACACCCACCTGGTCTCATTCCTCGCACTCGCTCCCGCTATTTCCCACAAGCTCTCGCTAAAACTTCCTTGCGCTTCCACCGCGACCTTATTTATTCCGGTACCAAGCGATTGCTCTCTTGCACGGCATTGTGCGACCCAAAATTCTGTCTCCCCTTTAAAGTTGCTTTCTTCATCAACTACCTACAACTAACAACAAACATCACAAATAGACCATATAACCTCCCCATCTCGCTATGACGGTGATTATTGGTGCATTGTAAGTATTTGACACAAAAAACCCGCTTCCACGACGTAATTGACCAAGACTCCATTTCGTTGCAATAGATTGCTATCAGCTTTTGCAACTTTTCCACCACATCACCAAATTGAGTCAATTCTTCGTGTAGTGCAACTTCTAGGTCCATCCTATCGTAGACTCCATACTAACGTTTAGATTCTTGCCGTATACCGTCGAATTCGAGGTCCCTGACTACTACAGAAACGACATCATTCTGGAGCAAGCTAGCGACAATATTACCCCCAAGAAAACCCCCGTATCGCTGTCGTCGATTGCCATTCCCAGTGCCTCCATCCTCCCCAGTTTACAGCCCGGTTCAACCAGCCAAACTCCCATTAGCCTGTCTCCTCGCCATGACGCTAGGGTATACGATACCGAGCCTCGTACTGCTGAAGAATTCTTCTACAACCACAACAAAAAGAAGATCTCTAGCGACTCCATTGGTGGCCAGTTGTCCACCAGTCTAACGGAGAAGACTTTCGGCCACTACATCCAACCCAAGTCGAGGGTATCCAACATTAAGCTCCAGTCCAAGATCGTGGAACCCAAGAAGAACTACGACGACGAATTAGGATTGCCCTCATTGAAGATCAATCGTTCATTGACGAATCTCTCCAGCTTATCAACCAATACCTCTCGCATCAGCTTGACCCAGTCGTCAAGATCGCTCTTGTTGCGTGGGAGATCGTCTCTCTCGAGACAAGTACCGGGATTCACCTTCCACAGCAACTCCTCTGCCACCTCCTTCGACGACCAGCACCACTCGTACCAGCAACATCACCAAACAGGCGAATCTAGCCAGAATCAGTTTGCAAGTAGCGATCCTTTCAGCGATACTTGGGAGGAAGACGACTTCAATGAAATTACCGATTCTCGTGCTCCCAAATTGGCTCCTTTTGGTGGATTTTCTAACCCAGACATCGAGGGCCAACTACACAACCAGGACTCCATCTTTGAGACTGCTCCTTGGGAAATTCGTTTATCGGGAAAGGGGAATGTTTCTTTGACCAAAGCTGTCAAAACCTCCTACGACGCTGGCATAATCTCCAGCAGGAAATGGGTCGGTACTTTGGCCATGCCTAGTGATGCTATTCCCACCTCGGTGACGAGTGACATCGCTACTGCTTTATCGGAGCAATACAATAGCGAAGCGGTGTTTCCAAGTGATACAACGTTTCAAGAGCATTACAAATCTTTTTGCAAACAAATCTTGTGGCCGACGTTGCATTATCAGATTCCAGACGACCCCAAATCTAAAGCTTTCGAAGACCATTCTTGGGGTAATTACAAACAATTGAACCAAATGATAGCAGATAAGATCGTAGAGGTGTATAAGGCTGAAAACGGCGATGCCGATCCAAATGACCCCGAGAATTTAATCTGGATTCACGATTATCACCTTTTACTCGTGCCGCAAATGGTGAGAGAAAAGTTGCCAAATGCAAAGATCGGTTTGTTTCTCCACGTTTCCTTCCCTTCTTCAGAGGTGTTCAGATGTTTGGCACAAAGAATTGATATTTTGAACGGTATGTTGGGAGCAAACTGTATTTCCTTTCAAACACAAGAATACGTTAGACACTTTTTACAGACATGTAATCGTTTGTTATTGGCCGATACTAGTGATACTGGTTTGACCCACAACGATTCGTTTATCATAACCAATACCATACCTGTGGGTATTGACGAAAAGTCGTTGAGTCCACTTGTAAGGTCGGAGGAAGTTTACGAGTGGAGAGGGTTGATTAAAGACCGGTTCAAAAACAATAAGATAATCTTGTCTCGTGATAAGCTCAATAAATTGAGAGGGATTAAGCAGAAGATGTTAGCATACGAGAAGTTCCTTAAGAATAACCCAGAGTATGTTGAAGATACGGTTTTGATTCAGATTTGCAGTGGAACTTCTGAAGACCCAGATTACGAATCTGAAATCATGAAAATTGTGGGAAGAATCAACTCCTTGTCGGAGAACATCTCTGATACTCCTCCAGTTGTTTTGTTGAAGAAAGATATCGAATTTGAGCAATACGTTGCTTTGCAAAGTGAAGCTGATGTGTTTATTGTATCCTCGCAAAGAGAAGGGATGAACTTGACATGCCACGAGTTCATTTGCTCCACGTTTGAAAAGAAGTCTCCATTAATGCTTTCCGAATTCACTGGGTCGGCTCCGTATCTTGAATGCAATGGTAAGGGTGCCGTGCTAATAAACCCCTGGGATATCAAGAAATTCTCGGAGTTAATAAAGTATCTGTTAAATATGAGCGACGAGGAGAAAGCAATTAGGTGGGAGAATCAAATGAAGGTTGTACAGACTTTAGATTCTAAGAGCTGGGTAGTAAATTGCTTGGAAACCATAAACGAATCGTGGGAAAGAGATCAAAGTAGAAATACTTGTAATTTGAAACCGTTCACAAGGCATGTATTCGAATCTGCCTACAAAAATGGTGATGGAAAGAGATTGGTGTTCATTAATTTAGAATCTCCAAGCGCAGTGATAGACTTGAAAGATCGCAATACCAATCTCACTGATAAGAGTTTGCTTTCGGAACCCACGAGGTATATTAACTATATAACTGAGTTGTTGGAGAATCCTAGAAACCATGTGTATTTAATTACGTTTTTGAAAAGAAGTGATTTAGATATTTTGTATAGAAGATTCCCAAACATTGGTTTGATTGCAGAAAATGGGGGATACATTAAACTAGTTGGCTCCAAAAAGTGGTTATCTATTGTGGACGAGAACGAAGTTCAATCGTGGATGCCGCAAATCATTCAATTAATTCGATCCAAGGTTGAAAGATTGCCTGGATCATATTGCGAAGTTGGTGATTGTACTGTGCGGTTTCACCCAGGAAATTCACTTGTTGAAAACAAAGAAAGAGCAATGGATGCCATGGGGGATTGTATTCAACATATTAATTTATTGTTTCATGAATCCGATGGAGTTCACGCAGCATTAGTTAGAAATGTTGTGATTGTTCAGAAGGATCAATTGGCTTTGAAGGCTTTGAAGTTCATTATATCTACTTCCGACCAACAAAAGTCTGGTATCGAGACAGAATCCTTGATCAAGGAGTACAACATTACGAAGATAGGTATGCCCGCTGCAACCGTTTCCACTACCAAGATAGGAGAAATTTTATCGATGACGACTCTTAACCAAAACCATATCAGTTTCATTTTGTTCTGTGGTGGGTCGAGTCCGTTGGATGAGCCAAGTTACGAGTATTTGAATGAACTTAAAGAGAAACACGAAATTGAGAACATATTGACTGTGGCGATTTTATCTCTTAAATCAGAGAGCCGGACTTCTGCTACCTACAGTGTGAACAGCAAGAATGAGTTTTTGACGCTACTCTCGAACAGTAAATACGATTAATCAGATACGAAATTGGTCAGAAAGTGCAATTAATCAGTTTGAACAGTTAAAACTAATAGAACGGTGAAATCAAATAATAAATGAATTCAAATGAATGCAATTGAAATCAGACAGTACAATGAAACAATACAAACGTAATGGCGATGAAACATAACGAGACTAAAATGAAACATTATAATTAATATACAAAGCATTAGAAATGAAATAAACCCCATCGAGAATGCAATATCGCCTAAAACTGTCTATCTTTATAGCTTGAACCTACCATTTTGTTTAAATCCTCTAGCGAACTCAATAAAACTTGATTTTGTTCCTTATCGAGCTTTTGATATTTATTCCAGTAGTAATGCAAGAACTCGTCCTCAGACAATGGTGTTGAGTCTCGTGGTCGGTCTACCAACCAAAGGTTTTCCTTAGACCGCTTATGTGCCTCTCTATCATCCTCCATTCTTGCAATGATTTGTTTCTTGGAAAGGTTGATTGACTTGTCTTGCTTATCTTCGATATCAAACATGGTCTTCTCATTGATATCAAACTCGGTGATAACAGAACCGTGCTTTAATAATCGCTGTCTTTCATACTGGCATTGTCTCTTTTTTTCAATTAATATTTTCCACGCTATAATCAAGCTATCTGAGTTATCGTTTTCATCAAGAGTGATGGGTGGAAATGGCAAATTCTCTTCAATAGCTGCTAAATGCTCTGGAGCTAACAATTGTCCACGGTCGAATTCGTTTTTATAGTCGTCAATTTCCGGTAAATTGTAGTGACTCGATATGTTCTTCAAACATGAATACACTATGAATACATTGGAATTGTTTGTGTTAGGTAAAATGGTCAATATTATAAGAGGCAAGTTGATTTTTAAATTGGTAATGTAAGGATAATTGTAGTTCGAGTTGATCTGCTTTGAATAATAGAACGATTCGCTAATTAAAATATCGATAAACTGGAAGATAGTTGACTTCAAATTGATTTCTATAGTGGTATCTTGTAAGATATCTAAGATGCTGGGAAACAAGTAGTCTTCGGAGGCGGAATTTTTTAAGGCGAAGTGGGCGGTTTTTGTTAGCTGAGACATGGACGGAGTCAACGACCGCAACATCTGCCCGAATTGGGTAGCAACTTCGAACGAATCCATGGTTTACAGCGTTGATGTAATAATGAAAAATTGAAAATCTAGCAGATAATGTAGTGTTGCTTCACTGCACACAAGCATTTTTTCGCCTGGTGCGAGAAGGAAGAAATGTGCGGTGTAGTTATGGTCACGTGACTCTATTCGCGTGACCAAGCAATGACAAAAGCTTGAGTGAAAAGTTTTCACATCAGATAAGCTTTTTATAACAACGACTACAGAACAACATGGGTAAATCTGGTAAAGGAAAAGGTGGTAAGAATAGAAGAAGAGGAAAGAACGACAACGGTGGTCAAAAAAGAGAATTACTCTACAAGGAAGAAGGCCAAGAATACGGTCAAGTCACCAAAATGTTAGGGAACGGAAGAATCGAAGTAACCTGTTTCGATGGTATCAAGAGAATGGGTCACATCAGAGGAAAGTTGAGAAAGAAGGTGTGGATGGGCCAAGGTGATATTATTCTTGTTTCCTTAAGAGAATTTCAAGATGACCAATGTGATGTCATCCACAAGTTTAACTCCGATGAGGCTAGAACCTTGAAACAACAAGGGGAATTACCAGAAAACGCTAAAATTAATGAAACCGATACTTTCGGTGCCGACGAAGATGACGACGTCAATTTCGAATTCGGGGACGAAGATGAAGACGAAGATGAAGAACAATCTGACTTGGATATTGATGATATCTAGATCAGTCACCTCACTAGTAATAGTAATAGCTGGCACAATAATTTGCTGACCCACTACCTTGTTTCATAATTACATGTCGATCTTAGGTTACAATAATAATCGTAACCTGTCATTACCCGAATGATTAGCTCTAGATTATGGCCGTTGTTTCGCGACTTCATATAGCAACCCCGATGTGCGCAGATGTGGGATGCGACTGAATAGGTTAATTGTAGCGATGATTCTCATTGCCTGGTGTGCATGACGGGCCATGGTTGGCATCCTCATGTGGGGCATGTCATGGTGGTTCTTATTTTATTTATTGCTTGTTATTCACGCATTGTATATTATATATATATTTCGTTAATATATTTAATGGTAGATATGTGGTAGATATGCGAAACGCACGTAACACATAAATGTGCATGATAAGCCATATTGGTGTTACTGTAATTTTACTTTGGCTAACTAGCTTATACTTGATAAGCAGTCGATGAATTGTTTAATGCATTTTAATTGTATCTATAAACTCCATCATGTAACTTTTGAAATCAATAGCTCATAAGAACCCTAAAAACCATTCTACGTATCAAACATATAACTGGACAACTCGTCGTACACATCTTGTATCTCCCTTAATGACGTCTTCTTTCTTCGTCGTCGCTATTGATTTCAAAACTATCAAATCTCGTCAATCCCACAGTTTCTTCATTGTTCCATCCGTCAGTTCTTGCAACCTGCATCGATCTTCTAATGGAAAACCCTCCAACCCCGTTGTCTGCGGGTGCCATATCTTTGTCAGGGTGCACACCAAAAAGCTCTCTTGATTTTCCTTCGTTATCCTTGCGGGAAATGTTCAATAAGTACACTCCCGAGAAAATAATCAAAAACCCGATTAAAAGCGAGATAATATCAACTGCAGAACTGGTGTTAAACCCCTGAAACAAGATAAACGATGCAGCCAACGTAAACGTAGTGAAAGTGACGTAGTACAAAGGATTTACGATCGAAGTATCAAATTGATCTAATGCTTTGTTAAAGTAATTCATTTGGGTAACAATACACCCAGCCACCACAATCAAAAACAAGTATGTAGATACGTGGGTAAACTGGTTATTTCCGGCAAATGTCAACTTCAATGCAATACCGAACGCCTTGATCGACATCACTGAAATAGACCCCACGGAAGAACAGATACTCAAATAGATCATAGGGTTGGTGTGGCCATATTTGGGCACGATTTTATAGATCATAAACAACGAGTACACGGCTACAACAAAACAATAGAACAAAAACCCCGGCTGCGTGGCGTAGCCCAATATCTCGTCTACAGTCTCGATTTCCTTATCAGGAGGAGCGTGCAACACGATAATCACTGATCCCATAAGACAAATGGCACACCCTAATTTCCCTAAAATCCCCAATTCTTCCTTCAAGAAAATAGCTGCCAAAACTGCACCAATAATCACCGAAAGCGCCCCTAACGGTGTAACTAGAATAGCTGGTGCAAAGGTATAGGCAGCGAAATTAGCAATCTCTCCAATGGCCATGGTTAGCATCCCTGCCCACCAAATTGGATTGTTCAAATACTCGTGACCGTTTACTCGGCCCGACTCGTTCAGTTTAGACGAATCGATCAACCCCTTCTTGGTAATGATGAAGGAAGTACCAATAGCCAAACTGGAGGACATAGCTAACGCTAATCCAATATATTTATCATCCATCGTCATTTTTGTGCTACAAAGAGAAATAAAGAGAATAAAACAACCGCTAACTATAATCTAAACACAGTGTAACTTCTATCTCAATCTACCCACAAAGACTTGACTAGTAGAAATGTTGTTCTTTATTGCCTATTCAGTCTCTGCTTTTGGTGAAAATCTTGGTCACGTGATCTAATATTGATTTCCTGTGTATAACGGGGGTGATTCGCTCGGTGGGCGGAGGGTGTGGACTGCTGCGATCCTGGCTGTGGAAGAGCATGGACTCAGCTTTACGCTTCGTGTGTCACGAATTGCACCGCTACAGTTCGAAACGGTAATGCTACTTCTGGTGCAATTTCGGGAAAATTTGATCACGTGACCGCATTCCACATCTAGAACCGTTTCAAGTTCGTGAATGTGGGATCGCAAAGAAGCTTCGCTGCGACGAAATGGGGCAGATGAAGCGCGTGGACAGGCTCGGGGCTATATTTTGTTCGCTTAGCTCGTTTCTTCTGTGTAGTCGGCAAACCCGTTAGATTGCACCAAAGACAAGATTTTAATGGTATGGCAGTACGCAGGCATATATGAACTATCTGCAAATCCTCTTTTGTGTTCAACATAATGAGTGATCGACTATTAATAGACAATTGTCAACCCCTAATCGAAAAGTCACGTGCAACCTGTTTCTAAAGGTATACTTTCCATGAAGCTAAGAGACGGTCGATAGCGTTTGCAGTGGTGATTAAGGGAAGAAAGATATACTAATCCATTATTAAGTGTGTTTCATAGTATAAAAATATTCGTTTTAAGATTTCCATTTGCGTTCAAAACTGAAACTGTGACTTCAGAACAGATTGCATCTTGATGCATGAAGAGGGAAGAGTTTGTTGTGTTTGTGGGTTTCTCTACTTGAACAAGACGCTAAGCGTGTTTGTTTCATTTGTAAATAGATCTAATAACGAAACAGTACGTTGATTTACAAACCAGATACATTTAATAAAAATTGGTAACTCAGAAAATAATCATTCCCACACTCGAGATCTACGACAGCAATCCAGTATTACCACATTCGATAGTCTTACTGCTAATACATATTGTTCAGTAAATGTTCTATACTAAACATTTTCACATATACTTTTACCTCTCTTCTTAATTTGTACTCTCGGTTTGGCTGCAAAATTCTGCAAATTAGATGCAAACTGGCTGCAAAATTCTTAATTTTCTGGGGTACAAATACACATAGAGAATTTTAATTTACCACAATACTTTTTTTTAGCTTGATTTCGCTATGATGGTTAAACCTGTTACTTTTATGGACATTTGGAAATCTCTCTTGGACAATATCAAGAGTATCCCTGAAGTATCTCAATTTGACTGGCGTTCAACTAGGCAATTGTTCATTTGTTTTCTCATTAGTACCTGGAGCTCTTTGGTTTATTGGAAGAACTACGCACAAGCTGTCACTAAATTTGTATGGTTTGTTTCTTTGAATGCGCTAACTGAGGCATCAGCTATGATTTTCAGCTTTTTGGTTCTGTTTACCTCTAATTATACCTTGAATAATTATCTTCAATTTATTTGGATTCTTTCTCATGCAATGACAATCCTTGGTACTGTTGGCTATGGGTACAATTTGGTTCAGTATTCTTCGGTGATCTTCTGTTCAATGGCAACTTACTTGTTGCTCACCTTCAAACATTGTCAGCTTTTAATTAAGCAATGTCATCAACAATTAGAACTAAATTCAGGTTCTGCTGAACTACCAATTCGTCCCCCTTCAGCTTTTTCAGTCAAGTTTCCTAACTTGTGCTCTGACTATCCATTAAAGTTTACTGTTCCTTCTAGTATTGCCTTGTCTCGGTTTTCTTCGTATTCAGTTAATTCGGACGCAAGAACGATCATCCTTTCATCTCAAACTTCGATCAATGATGCCGAGACTATTGTCTTCAGAAATATTAATAAGGTTCCCAAAAGCAGATCGCCATCTCCGGTAAGAAGCATGAACAATTATTCACAACCATCCCCTTTTGCTACCCTTTTAAGGTCTGAAAATACTCACATCTTAGCAATGCTATGCTTATTTTTGGTAACGCCAAATTCATGGCTCAAATTAATTTCTATCAATATTTACTCCTTGATCAATATTATCAATTTTGTCATAATGGATATCTTTCCTGATAAGACTATTACAAAGTTAATTATACCTTTGTTCAAATATTTGGAAGTAAATTGTTTACAAATTACTGCCATAATTGATTTTTTGATGGTATTCATTTATATCTTCGAATATTTGACCAACACCTCACAGAAGTTTTACCCGATACTAATATATACATTTTTAGTATCGTTTAGATTTGAAAATAGCGTGCTCTACCAGCAAGTGGCTAACCAATTCTTTGAAAGTTTAATGTACCATTTAGCCTCGTTTCCAGTAATTGTTGGCTGGCTACAGGGATTTAGATTATTCATTATAAATTTTGATAAAGCAAATGGACTTTTACTTGAGACTAGAGAAAATACATATTAATGCTGAATATTAATGCTGTTGGTTTTGTTCAAATGTAGCTTCGATCCCATCAAATTGACAAAAAGGTACACTATTCATCCGTCTACGGTGACCTGTTTTCTGAGTTTTGCATTGGTTTTCACTGCAATTTCACTATTTGGAGTTATATCCATACAAGTTCCTCTAAGCACTTCAATTGAAGTTGTGAATGCGGTTCACATCAGGGTTCATCATGACAGGAGGTTCAGGGGTGTTGGGAACACTGCAGTCTGTTGTAATGGCACTAGGGGGCTGGTTTATATTATGGAAGTCGATTTTGTCCAAAATGTCTTTTGCACCCAATTCTATTAGTCTATTCCCCAAGGTTATACCTACAATTTCGGCCGAGTCTTTATCTTGCACTGATAATGTCACCTCATCTTCAACGAATTCTCGTCCATCTGGGTTCACGATTATTGCCTTTAAAGTCAACTGGTTGGTGTCAGAATCGAACTTTGAGTTAACTCCCAAAGGCACCGAACAACCTCCTTCCAAAAACCTCATTAAACTTCGTTCCGCCAAACAACAATACGTGGTGGGCATGTCCTCCAAATGCCGCAAAATCTCCCTTATTCGTTCATCTTCACTTCTGATCTCGATACCTAAGGCACCTTGTCCCACGGCATAATACATAGTAGGAGCATCCAACAACTGAGAAATCCTCGATTGAAGGCCCAATCTCACCAAACCAGCGTTGGCCAATATCAAACAGGAATATATCCCAAGCGGATCATCTAGCTTCCTAAATCTGGTATGAACATTTCCTCTTACAGACTCAAAGCGTAAGTTTGGAAAGTTTTTCAACAATTGTGCTGATCTACGAACTGAAGAAGTTCCTACGATAGACCCGTCAGGCAAGTCCTCGAGCCTCTTGTAGGGGGACCCAGCTTTCATTATTACAGCATCGCGGGGATCCTGGCGATCTATAATTGCACCCAAATCAAATTCTCTTGGCAAGTTGGTGGGGATATCCTTTAGAGAGTGAACGATCAAGTCCAACTTTGGATAGTTCTCTACGGGACCCAATAAGAGTAACTCTAACTCCTTGGTCCATAGCGATTTTCCCCCGAATGAATAAAGCGGTTTCAGTAGTACTTGGTCCCCGAGCGTACTGAGCGCAAGTACATCGCAAAGCAATTGGGGAAGCTTAGCCTCAATGAGCCTCTTAACTGTGTAAGACTGCACCACCGCGAGCTTGCTCTTCCTACCACCGATCTGGATGTGGTTCGCATCAGAAACAGGAGTCATTTTCTCATGAATCCAAATTTTTCAAAAACGGAAATTTTTCACTTTTACCCCAGGCTTTACTAACCGTATCGGAGTTGGTCTGGAAATAAGATTTTGAAAATTTGTAGATTGCGTGGAAACAAGATTGGTGATACAAGCTGATGTACTTGTTTCGGTAATGGCGTTATTTTGTCTATTTTTGCTATTTTTCTATGTAATGGAGTCAATGGACTATGTCCCTATGTACAATATGTAATTAATCAGACTATTACATTGTAAGACGTTCAGTCTTGAGTCGTAAATTGTATGCAGCCGTGAACTTTTCTGTGCTGAGGTTTCGTGTGGTGTGAGCTACTGTGCCGTCAGCTTCTGCCGTCAGCCTGTGAGTTGGCTCTTTCTATGTGCTGAGTGCATAACCTAGGAGCGAGCTCCATGGCCAGTGTGACTTGAAACATCTACACTAGGCAGATGTCTCTATGTGCGAGCTAGGTGCAATACCGCCTACAGCGGAGGTCTCTGAAACAGTTTCCGAAGCAGTTGGTGCCTGGTTGATTTTCTCGTAGTCTATTCTGTCCAATATCTCTCTGGCACCTTTCTCTAGTAATTTGTTACCCAAAAGAATACCGATCTTTTCCGCATCCTCATTACTTTCAACAACCCCACAGACTTTATCTTCAATGAACTCTTTACCGTCGGGGCTAACAACAATCCCCTTAAGAGTCAAGTTGTGGGTGTCTACGTCGTAGTTTGAGTGAACACCTAAGGGCACGGAACAGCCTCCTTCTAAGAATCTCATCAAACTTCTTTCCGCCAAACAACTGTAGGTCGTAGGTATATCTTCGATAGCTGCCAAGATCTCCTTGATAGCAACGTCATTTGATCTGATTTCGATCCCAAGAGCACCCTGACCCACGGCGTAGTACATTTCGTCGTCGTTCAAGAGGCAGGTGACTCTATCGCCCAAACCTAACCTGACCAATCCAGCATTTGCCAACATCAAACAGGAGTAAATTCCGTTAGGGTCATCAAGTTTATTGAGTCTGGTTTGTACGTTACCTCTTACCGACTCAAACTTCAATTTGGGGTAGTTTTTCAACAACTGTGCTGATCTTCTCACCGAAGAGGTACCTACAACAGAACCATCGGGTAAATCCGCAAGACACTTGTAGGGAGAGCCTGCCTTCATAACGAGGGCATCTCTGGGGTCTTCTCTAGTCAAAATGGCCCCGAGCTCAAACTCCTCTGGCAAATGCGTTGGCATATCTTTTAAGGAATGTACGATCAAGTCCAATTTGGGAAACTGGTCCAAAGACTGCAACAACAACACCTCCAACTCCTTCGTCCACAAGGACTTACCTCCGAACGAATAGAGCGGTTTCAGTAGAACTTGATCTCCGAGGGTCGAAAGGGCCAAAATATCAATGTCGATGTCGGGGAATTTTTCATTGATTAAGTTCTTCACTATATTGGACTGTACGACAGCCAAGGTGGACTTTCTACCACCGATTTGTATGTGACGTCTGTTGCTTCTCTGCTCAGCAACGCTCATGATATCTTGTTGTAACTTGAAACTAATGAAAGTCGGACAATGAAGCCTAAATTGGTGAGACTTTTGTGAGATAAAATGCAGTTGAAATTTTTATTACTAAGTTCTCGAACCAAGCTGAAAAATTAATCACTGTGATAGAAAAGAAAACTTAGAATGGACGTAGAATGGACGTAGAAGTAGATATGAAGTAGAAAGAACGTATAAGACGTACGCACTGTATGTTCTGACCGGATACTTGTAGTGAGGTTTGACACTCCGAGGGCTTTTCTGTTGCCGTGTGCGCTTTATACTTGTCATTCACATGATAAGCCGTTCTAGTCATCGTGTGAAAAACGTCCAGATCGTCCAATAGGTTTGCGATGAATGGTAATCAGAGACACTCGGTATGTAGAACGTTTGAGTGTGCTGTAGAAGCACTCTGAGTAGGTTATAGATGGAATAGGTCGCTGGTATAGTTGTAGCCCGAATTGGTTTATGCATCCCTCTGTAGCTCATTCAGTTGCTTGCATGAGATCTTTGGAAACTATCGTAGTACTTTTGGCTCCATTCTATCCTCTAGAGGGTGTTAGTAGACTTGTAGGTGTTAGTATTCTAATAAGTATAAGTAGATTCATATGCGTAAGTAGATTCATATGTGCTAGTTTCGTATGGTAAGTGGAAGACGAGAAAGACCTGTAGGGGTAGTCTTGTTATCAAGTGTCTTAAGTGCTCTACCAAAATCTGTGACAGAACGACTTCCTCTTGTTCTCCAATGGCTCAGATTCAATACTCTTGATAAATTCACTTAGGATAAATGATTCTTGTAGAATTTGATTCTCTTCATTTGATTGTGAACCAACACACCTTAGCAAAAGTAGGATATTTGGGTTCACCTCCGACTATTTTAATTAAACTCTTTGGTAGAATACCCAGTACTTTCAGGCTTTAGAACTCTATTGTGTATATCAGAGTGATAAATAGTAATACTATTCTCCTATTCATTCTCATCTTTAACTTGCGACCTATTTTGCAACCATTCAAATATTACACCAAACACCGCCAACTAAAAGGTTATACATTTATACACACACACATATCCTGACATTAACAATTCACTATTCAATTACCATACTAGTAATGATTTAATTGTGCTTGGATTGAAGATGGTTTCATTTTACTTGAAGTTCTTAGGTGTTGTCATTTATGATATGATGAATCATAAACCCTGATCCACATTGTATTATCCTCTCCAGCGATAATGTGGTTTCACCGGTGATATTTGATACAATTAAATACTCTTGTTCAACAAAGAAGCAATTATACACAGATACTCTGTTCTTTCTAACTATATTCTTTGCGTTCCACAAACACTAAATCTCTTTTGGCTGCGAAAAATGGCTGCGAAATATTGACTCGAATCACTGCACTAATTGAACCATATTCATTTAGCTCAGAATGCAATACATTACAATAATCTTTATGCTATTTATTAATCATATATGCTAGGTTTATTTGTAATCAGAATGTATCATCTGATTCATATGCTATGGTACCATCACTTATTCCATCCTCTAGGTCATTATCGTTATCGCTATCATTTTCATCCACATCGTATTCGGAATTAATCAGCTCTAGTTCATTTAATGACATTTCCGCAATTGCGTACATAGGATCACACTCTCCTAAATAGTTTTCATTGTGTACGACAGAATTAAGCTCTTCTTTAAATGCAATAAGTGGTGCCACAGGTATTGGTACATTTATAGAAGAAGTAGTAGGTACCTCATTAAAATTGGTTTGTTGGTTCAATAATATTTCCAAATTTGTCAACTTTTGTAGTATTTCTTCGTTCGTAGTTTTATTTTGCTTCACATATGACTTTCTATGGTTTATTACATTACATTTGGTAGAATCTATCCCTTGAAGACTTGGCTTGATTTCAACACTGGTTCCAGCTATGTTCTCTCCCTTCATATTTAGGTTCGTTGTCGTACTGATAGGGTTTCCATATCGTTTGTTTAATAATTCGTCAATAAATAATGAGTCTGTTGATGCGGAACGTAAATTTCCCCCTAAAGTACTTATAGACTTCATGAGAAACAAATTGCCACCATTTGTCGTGGTACTTCTACTTAGGTAATTATCCTTGTATTTGTTGAGTTGTGAAACAACAGAATTTCGTTGGATCCTTTTACCTCTTCTAAAAGTAGAATTCTTTCTCGATTTTTTGATTAACAAACTGAAATCATCATCTTCATCAGAGCTATGGTCATAATTGTGCCCAAACTTGTTGGAAGCTCGGTTCTCACTCGTTAGAATATTTATAAGGTCATCATCTTCATAAAAATCTTGACTTTGTGACAAGAATGTATAATGCTTGAGGTCTTGTCTGTGTGATTTTATATTGTGATGGATAAATGAAATAATCAATTCATATATGTAAATGACAAGAATTATGGGGATTCGAAGAAAATACAAAGATGAATGAACCACTAAAATAATGGACTTGTATATGCTTCCAAGTAACGATTTTGATTTATATATTTCCGGATTTGTATAGTTAATCTTGGCTATCCTGAAATATAATATCAAATTGGCAGTTTTAAAATAGTTAAACTCCTCGTGGTTATTTTTGTGTACTTTGGAAAATACACCACTCAATACAATGGCTAATATTGACCCAACAATAAACTGAATCAAAAACAAGTACGCCATTAACATTATCTTTCCTAACGTATTATAGTCTTCCCAATTTAACCAAACAGATGGAGTGTACCCAAAGAATATTTTAACCATATCAAATAGGATACTTGAATTTGATTTATTATTAGACAAAGCCACAAAACTAAAGTAAAACCCTGAAATCAATGAGAAGAATAAACATATCAAACCAACCAAATTTAGAGCCATCTTCGACAAAGATGAAATAATCAAATTGAAAAATTGGTAATTGTTCAAAATAGATAAAATTCTTGGTAACAACACAATAGGAATTAAACTGAATAGATCCTCAAAGTACAAAGATCTAGTCAATTTTAGAACAAAGGAAGTGTCCAATAAAATCAAAAGAGCAAAGTCTATATGGTTCCAAATGATCAATTTGGTAAACTGGAACTCTATATTAACCATTTTCAACAAGAATTCAATATTGAAATTAATGGTTATTAGCCAAAATGTGACTTGCAACCCTTTTACCAAATAAGTATCTTCACCTTTAAAGAGAGTAATTAAAAAGTAGATCATCATGAAAAAGATCAACCGTAGATTCATAACCAAGGACTGATACTTGGGAACGATATTGGATCTATGTATGATCTCTCTTAAAGATATTTTCCCGAAACGGTAATTTGTGAGTTCCTTGCTAGTAATTGGACCTAACTCTTCGTCTTCAATTTTAACGTTGTTAAAAATTAATTCTCCATCATAAAATCTTGACAATATTCGAATTATAACTGGCAGACTCAAAAACATCTTTGATTCAGACAACACACTTAGCTCAAGAGTATTGAACGTCTGGCTATTTTCATGTTGGACAAAATCATTATTCAAAGGAGACTGAAATAGTAGGTTTATGCGATTAAAAGAATCGTACTCCCGGAGCATTCTTATTGCTAGTAACTCGCATAGATCAGCTTTTGTGATAAGCAATTCTTGACAGATCAAGTTATTTTTAGACTGGATCAAATATTCATACCGCAACAACAATAAGATAAATACCAAGGAAGTAGAGACCTTCAGAGGTTTCCCTGCGGCGACTGAACCGTAATATGGATAGCTTGGTTTCTGAGTCTTTGAGGTCGGAGGACACCCAAAACGTGAGCTATCGTTTGGTAAGGAAGAAACAACGCGATTCAACTTTGAACTCAAGAACTTATTATCTGAAATATTCAAGATCGAGGTGACTATGGGTTTAACCAAAGTCATATGGATTTCCGGAGTTTTCAACAGTTCATACTTCAAACTCAAGACTACTTTCTTGTTGATTTGCCTTTGAATCCGGAAGTAGAGATACTTGAACTCCAACCATGAATATCGCTGTCTGTAGTTGGTGGTAGTGGCACTAGTTTGATCACTAGCAGCGCTGAAGTTCCGCACCTTCATACTGCAGGTACTCTAACAACAATCACAAATATCAAACACACCTAAAGAACACAACAGCTTGTCACATTACTCGTTGCTATATTAAGACCTGTTTGACATGAAATTGCTAACCCCATAGTCTTTCCCAATCGGTATAAACATAAATAGTGCGATGGCATCGCATCTCTGTCCTGCACAATACCCGTATCTGACATCACTGTACAACATGATTGATGAAGTTGTAAGCTTTGCGGCCATTCTCGTCGCCTAGGATGCTCATGAACTGTTCTTTGGACAATTGAACTAGCTGTTCAATGTTTCTGACTTTTTGAATAATCAAATAATAGTTGACATTGTTTATACCCGGAATATTTTGAATGAAGTCAATTGGATCATCGTTCAAGCTAGGAGGTCCGCCATCTTCTGTAACCACTGATTTATTAACTCCTTTGTCCATCGCAGCACCCAAATCAGGCTCTTCTTGATTTGCTTTCAACTCTAAAAATATTTGCGCCGTTTCGTAGGGTGAACTTGACCAGATAATCTTCAATTTAGGGAACGAGATCAACAACGACATGATCTTAGTCCTGATGTTGTTTTGTAGGAATGTAGTTGCTGTAGGATTCTGTGGATTCACTTTTCGGAACTTGGTCTCGGAAAATGGCTCCAAGGAGAACGATTTGTTCCCATCAAATTCAATTAATAATGTTGGTAACTCGTAGTGTCTAAACATTTGTTCACATTGTTCGTATAATCGACCACTCTTAAAACTAGATATTAAATCAGGTATCGATTTTCTTTCGACACAGATTTTTGGTGACACAATATAATCCCCCACGGTAATCATACAAGGCACAACAGTGATGCCGATTCGATATAACAAGTTTGGTAGCTCTGAACGGAATTCACGAACATCAACAACAACCCGTAGCTCGTCGCCTTCTCTTCTAAATTGTGACCCACCGGCGATTCTAGTGTTCAAAACTTGATTCTTTTGGATCTGAAACTTATTGTCTTCTGCTACCTCAAAGTGTCTACTCAAGTTAGCTTTCTCTTTGATCAATTTTGTGAAAGCTTCCTTTTCTTTCTTGATTTTAAGTAAATGTTTCTGTTCTTCTACCGACGTACCGTAGTACATAAAGAACGCTTTAGCGGGATTCTCCTTATTAATTGCTTGGTAGATCTCCACTCGTCTAATGAAAGCAAGATCTGGCTCGTACATAATGATATATGATGGGGCTAATTCATGTAATAATGCATCGTTGGATCTTTCGTTATAGGCTTGAATGATGATTTGGTCATCTTTGCAAACATGTTCAAGACTTATCGTTCTCGATTCAGGAAATTGGCTATCATCATTCATAATTTCTACGACTTCATGATCATAGTCTTCGATATCATTTTCAAATACATCCTCAGCCGAACCTCCATTAGACTCCTCCTGATTGCTGTCCTGTAATCTTTTCAATATCTCTGTATCGACATCAATAGCTCCCGCATTCTGATCCACTGCGGACCCATACAACTTGGAAACTTGTGCAACTGCAGATGAACCTCTTGTTCGTCTTCTCTTGCTGATTGGTTCACCTTGTCTACTAAATGTCCGAGAAGTAATGATTTGAACCTCGTCTTTTTCTTCTTGTTGTTCGTTTGTTCCATTTTCTTGCAGAGGATCAAGTTCCGTGTTCAATTTGGTTGCTAATTTGTTGATTTCCTTCCATGACAAGTATTCATTCAACTTTCTCACCATATATTTGCGAAATTTGAAGGATTTCTTATTGGTGTTTGGATTCACTTGTTCCTTCATGCTAGATAGTAATGAGCTTAGCTGTTCGACAATCCTTGGACTGGAACACATAATCAAGATGGGACCATCGCTTTTAGTCGTTTGTAACGACTTTTCTAGTAGAATATCATCGATTAATACCCCAAGCTGGTCCCATTTTGGCAATTCTTCAAGTAAATACTCCTCTCTCGTTTCGATGGAGATGTCATCATCAATTACTTCTTTTTCGCTCACTTTGATTTTAGCTAGGGCCCGATCTCGTGCATAGGAAATGATGGTATTAGACTCATCAAGGTTCAACCACGGACTCATAGAAATTGCTCGCCCCGAGGCAGATGTCGCGTGTTTGATGTTCTGGTCCACTATACCCTGCACGAGCTGGTAAAAGGTGACCGAATCAGTTGTCACTAGCGATTTCAATAAATCAGTCAAGGTTCCCAAATCGTACACCAATTGCTTGGATGTATACGTCAAACGGTGCCATTGCGACTCAAGCGAGGCTCGAATGCGTCGCACAAAGTCCTCGTCGTGGACGTTATCCATCTCCCAGTACTCGGAAGCAAGGTCTGCATTGTGTCTCTTTAGTTCTTGCAAACAAGCCTGGATACACGAGAGTATAGCTTGTTGAATCTTGGTCATTTTATACGACAACTTGACATTGATCTCGGTGACAAATTTTCGTGACTCTAGCTCTTGTTTCTGGCGATTTGACAAGGATTTGCCTCGCATGTTCAAAGAGGAAGAGATTTCGACGTGGAACCGCGGCCAGAGAAGCACATTGGTGACGTGCAACACCTTTAGCCGCGACGCTAGCGGTGTGAATCCCGTGAAGAGCTCTGGCTCGTCCGAAACCGCCTTGATAAAGCCCCAATCGTTGCCATCGCGGTAGAGACTGATGACAAAGGCATCGTTAGCCGTTTCCTTCAACCTCTCTGCGTGCAATACAAACAAGCCAGTGATGTCGTTGGCGTCTATTATTCCCGCTAGTAAGTCTACCACGAGAACTTGCGAGCTTATGCTGATTATACCGCCGGTGGTATAGGTATTTTTCCGTTTCGCAGAGGTATTATGGGTCTCACCGGTGATTACAACGAACTTAGCATCACCATCTCCGCCCTGGAGCCAGTGTAGGTCCATCAATTCCTCCTGGAGCCGTGTTATGTCGCTTTCGCCCGCATTTAAAATGAATACTAGACCTCTCTTTTCTTGCTGCAAATTAGGTCCATTTTGCAATACCACCAGAGGCGAGCTTAATGCGTGTAAAAGGTTGGCTGAGATTAAGTCCCAGCCCAAACCGCGCCCAAGAATTAGTAGGCCGTCTTTGGTCAACATATCTTCTACTATAGACTGCTGGTACTTCAATGGTAGGGTGCAACTAACTTCACGCTCAGGGTATACCGCCAGAGTTTGCGGTAGGTCGAATTTTACGGGAATTGTGGTGGAAGCATCATCGTTGGTGTGGAGTGGTTGTTCTGGCACTAGAGGAGCTTCATCTTGGTCCTCTTGAACGAATAATTGTGCCATGAAATAAAAAGAAAGTTATAGAGTAGTAGATAATTTGTACGCTATATAATTCTGTACTATAAATTCTGTACAGTATAGAATCAAACAAGCTGCACTATATAAAGTATGTACACTATAAATTAAGTGCAATAACTCTATGCTAGAAATTCTGTTCAGTATAGATTTTTTGCGCTATATAAATATTGCGTCTAACAAACTACTCCGTTCTATAATTCTGTACTATACTTCTTTGTATTCTGTACCCTATAAATTCTTCCTATTCTGTACACTATAATTCTTTCTATACTGTACTTTATATAGACACTGGCCTTTACTCCAGTTTCTGAGCTGTATGCCATACTGAAAAATCACGATTTGAAAAATTCCTGATACCACACCCGTCATTAGCACCATTTGCCCACCAATTGCGTCTCTGGAATGTCGTTCGACCCCAGAAAGTACAGCAGTACCCCAAACAACAATTTAAACGAAGACATTACCTTCAATATTGTCCATATTAGCAATATTTCTAAATCGAGCGTGAATCAGCTAGATGATTGGAAAGAGTACCTTGATCCAAACACCATTTCCGTAGATAAATTGGCCAATTCGCACAAGAAAGGTCCCAGAGTCATCCGTGAGGTCGCTACCGACGACACTGCCGCGTCAATTTCCACTTCTGACAAGTACAAATTGGTGCTATGTGACCAACAGCAGAACTATAGCTTTGCCTATGAACTAGACTATCCATTGCCTTTTTTACGGAACAGTACTGAGACGAAAGTGTCTCCATTACCAATTAGGCTCGGTGGAAGGTTGGTGGTGAAGAAAGGGACTCTCGTTTCGAACGGAGTGCTACTACTCACGCCGGTGAATTGTCATTATTTGGGCATAGACGAGAGGGACAGAGATCTTGTAGATAAGCTAAATAACGGTATTGTAAAGAAGTATATTGATTTATTGGAGCAGAGTCTCCGGGACTAGTTGAAGAATAATCTATTAGAAGAAGTCTAGCTGGAAGCTAGTTGAATTTTAAGAAAGTTATTGGAACTTTAAGAAAGTTTAGTTGAAGCCTTAGGAACAATTTTGTTGAAGTCTTAGGAAAAGTTTTGTTGAAGTCTTAGGAAAGTTTTGCAATTAAATACCTCAGAAATGTCTTCAACTTGAGTAAGCGTTAAAGCTAGGTCTATATACCACCACAGAAGCTGTACGATCATAAACAAGCCGTTTAGTCTTATTCATCAACGAGTCAATAACTTTTCATTGCCATTTATTCATAATCTCATTTATCATATTCCTATTGGCTCGACTCAAATCTATTCTACGCTTGTTTTGACCTAAAGCTTCCATGGGAGTCCGAGTTATTGCCCAAGCAAAATCTCCCACAATCCTCCCTCATCGGGGTACTCGTGATGAATCACACTCACAAGAACATAGTTGTCGTGAACCGAGTTCAACAATTCGTAACTCTTGCTGCTCTTCTTGTAGCATCGAGCCCATTCGACCCATAAATGGAATGCTTCTTCGTTCCACGCTTTGAACGACTCATAATCAATAATGGTAGGCTGCAACACTTCCTTCATGGGGAAAATCCCCCAAGTTACGGCATTTTTGCTGTTACGACTATCGTCTCCGATAGGCAAATTGGAGGAAATTTGTCCATGACTATCACCGGCAAAGTATGTGATGGTCAAGTCATCTGTGTACTGTTTAAGACCCGGTAACACCTTGTTTTCCCATTCATCTCGTGGAATGAACAACTCAACAAACGCTTTTTGGTACAAAACACCACCTGGTGGACCCCAACCGAGAATTTTATCGGTAGATTTACACCCATTCACTCCAGGCTGCGATGCAAGAGAAAACCATCCTTTCTGGTTCAACTCAAACAATTGTTCTTGGATTAATGCTGTTTCCGGCGATAATGCTTGGTCTACCCACGGCAAAGAGTCGGTTTTTCCAGATAAATAGTTAATAAACACTTTGGTTATGTCGGCCATCTTCTCTGGTGTCCCCCATTTGCTAGCAGCTTCGTTGGGGCTGCTGACCTTTAATGTAGGACCGTAACCATCGATTTCACCGTAGGCTGGAGAGTTCGAGTCCCCGAATCTACCATTGGGGAAATCATCCCAAATGGCGTCCTTAATAAGGGTGTTTTTCCCAGTAGAAATACCACGTAACGTCTTTTTGTCCTGGAACGATCTGCCCACTAAACGCTTGGACATTTCTGCTGGAACAATGGACGATTTTCTTCTTCTAGGCGGAAACTCAGTGACATTATCGCCCACATCGCTATCTGAGTCAGAGCCAATAACGTCCTCGTTATCGTTAGCGGTATTTACTTCATCAAGCACCGATTTCAACACCGAAGACTTTTCTATAATGGAAGCACTGGCTTTTTCCAAGTTCAACGAGTAGAAATGGTACCCTTTGATTCTGTGGCCGATTTTGGAGTCGATTTCGTCAATCATCTCTGTGATAACATCCACCCCAATGCTCTTCACTTTGTCGTCATCGTTCAGAGACAATTTCAACCGAGCGTCGGTAGCTGTAGGCACCGATGCGTGCGAGAGCTTGGTCGCCCTAGTGAAAACCTTGTAGGTGGTGATTGGCATCAACCCAGGGATGAGAATTACATCCTTTAACTTTGGATGCGAGCTCAATAGCTGCTCATAGTGCAAGAATTTGTCTGTATCGAAAAACAACTGTGTAATGATGAAATCAGCTCCAGCTTCAACCTTTTCAACCAAAAACGGTATATCGTGCTTGGGATCCTGGTTGGTACGATCTGAGCCGTCTACATGACCCTCAGGATAACCAGCGACCCCTACACAGAAGTAGTCCCCATATTGCTTTTTGATGTAACGAACAAGGTCTACAGCATTAACGAAATCGCAATTTGGCGTCCAATATTCCTCGGTTCTGGGTGGATCACCACGAAGAGCCAAAATGTTACGAATTCCGTTCTTTTTGGCCCGACTTAATGCCTGATCTATGATTTCTTGGTTGGTGTTGGTACAGGTCAAGTGTAGCACGGTAGTTAGGCCCAAATCTTTCTGACAAGTGGCTGCTAGGTCGAGCGACTTCTCACTAGTGGACCCACCCGCTCCCCAGGTCACGGTGATGAACAATGGGTTGAGGGCAGACATTCTGTTGAGTCTGGCTAAGAGATTACGGAACCCTCCATCAGTTTTGGGCGGAAAAAACTCAAAAGACACAAATCGTTGCTGAGGCTGCAACAGGAGAATCTTCTCCTTAACCGTGGCCATTTTAATGTTCAAAAAGTGAGTTTTGCCAGGTGATGTGTGAGGAACTAAGGTAGTAGATGATTCATTTAGTAGTTTGACTCGAGACAATTGTTAGTGAGAGGTCGTGTGAGGGTAAATTGCAGCATGAAAATGAGTAATGGCTGCAAATGGCTGCAAACGATGAGTGGGTATGGGCCGGGTGTGGTGGTGGTTGGAGTGGTTGGTGGTGGATCTGTGGCTGATGATGTTTCTACGGGTGTTCTTTTGTGTTTTTCTGGAGAAAATCGCCAAACTGGCGCCTTTTTAGTGTTCAGCCAAAGACAAGATAATGTCTACTGAGAAGACACCACAGTAGTAGTTGTATAAACAGGCAATAAATAGGCAAAAAACACGCTACGAATATGTTAAAATGGGTATCGTAGCACCGGCGATGTATATCACATGTGGTTGCAGCGTTAGTCCTCTATGTTTGCAGTTTCAGTTTCAGGTTGGGTATATATTATTCTATACATCATGTCAGTAGGTATCACGCCTTAAGGCAACTTAATGATGGAAGGCTAAATAGGACTTGGGCTAGCTAAATACTTACAGTGCGGTACTAAACAGCGCTATACTCGCCTCTGTTGCTGTTTCCTGTCACCTTTTCAATGATTTCTCTAATGAAATGTGGCAATCCTCTCAACAAATCAAGGAAGTTCTCCAACACTTCAGCCAAAGCCGATTGGAAATCAATGGCGTTTCCCTTGTTGTACTGGAACCAGGCTCCTCCTACAATATATATACTCAAAAATAAAACCATAAAGATAAAAATCCACGTAAACCATCCCCACGACTCGCTACCGTCCAGCTTCTTCTTGTCGTCCTTAGGAGGTGGTTTGGCCTTGTCGTCCTTTCCGGTGATACATCCAGCCTTGGAATTGATGGAAGCAATCAACTTTTTGTCGTCCCATTGCACCAAATTGAACTTATCGTCACCATTTTTGTCACAATTAAAAATCAATTCCGCGTCAATCAAGTTGTCCCCCCAATTAGCACCGGTATAGATGATTTTGATCCCCTTATCGTCTTCCAAAGGTTCAAATTTCTTCTGTAAATTAGAATTAAACCCTATAATCTCGCTAATTACCGCCTTTTTCGGGTCCTTCTCTACATTAATAGAGGTAATTCCGCATATATCCGAATTCTTGGGACAATGGTCCACTCCTTCGTTAATAGATTCACATATTCCGAAGTACCAGGTAATGTTAGTTTGCGTTGGTGGTGTATCTCTGACGGAGGTCAAACTATGTATTCCCAGGATGGCCTCGAAGTTGTATTGGGCTAATTCATTAGCACTACAGTCTATGGCGATGGCAGCACCAATAATAGTCCAGATTGCTAATAGTTTGCTAAACATAGTGTTGCCTTAAAGTTGAATCCTTGAGTGCTGGAATTAAAATGTCAGTTATAGGTTTTTACTGTCACGTGAGAGAAAAAAGTCAAGGCACAGAATATTATAGTATGTGCAGGCTGTAATTTTGCAGCCAGAAGCTAACGGTGAGAAGGAAGTTGGTGAATTGTGGAGAAATGGTGTGGGAAGGTGATATTTGGCACTGGGTTTATGTGGTGGAGATTTTAAGTAATTTGGTTCCGAAAAATGTGATATTCAAGCAGTCTTGTAATTGAGTCTTGTAATTGAATTTTCTTATCAGCGAAATATTCCATATTCATCAATTAACGGAATAATTGGTTCATGCATGATCTTGTGGCCGCTTTAGTATTCTCTTTTCTTGAAATCTTAAGCTGATATGATACCAGCACTATCGTGTGTCTTTGTAGTAAGGATAAATTCTTTGGAGATATGATGTGAACCACTCAAGTTGGAGAATCAACCGGATACTTGTTTTACCGGATTAATAGAGCTTTCTGAGAAATTTGGTTCTCATTCTGTCAATTATGTATGGTAATGGCTAGATACCAAATAGAGTGATTTTTCAGAGAAATTCGTACTAAAAATAGAGATATAAAGTACGATAAAGACAACTACAGCATGAATCCCATAGCAAGCGCAGATCTAACTTTGATTTAGCCAGTGTTTCAGTCTCTCGAAGCCAGACCCAGAAGCTCATCTATTCAATTGAGCATGAGGTTACAGAGTTGCTCTCAATTCCACACTTCCATCGAGGAAAAAGATTCGAGTAACAGCTAGAAGTGGGACTCGAACTCTACCAAACATACTTTATGAATAAATTTTCGATGTTCCCAAAGATGCAATTCTCTCGGTTATACTATTTTTTGCAGCCATCGCCACAATAGATTGGCTAGAAAACTACGGAAAAATAGTGACAAAAACAGATCTAAACTCTGAATGAAGAACTGAAGCTATAACTAAACACCAATTCCTACACTCAGCAACTAAATCATTGACCTAGAGCTTGAACTTCTTCAACTGCTTCTTTCCGGTACTTCAAATGTCTTTCCGGTCGCACAGCAGCTTCTTCGGCACTTTCTCCGCATAATTGACATTCTCAATTGTAACAAAATTCAACCACTCCAGCCAATCCCATACCACAACCCCCACCACCTCCATCCTCCTCTTACTATCACCCACGCTCTTCCTTGCTCTTGCTCCTTTCCTTCCATTTCATCTTATATTTGAAGATTTTCACGTGACGAAGTTTCTCCACAATCGAGACCTCGGATAACCATACTTACATGTGTAAAACTATAAAGCGTCCATCTTGTCTACTTTAATCTTTTAACTCTTTTGTAGTATCTATTATATATATCTTTTAAAAATGGTCAAAGTTACAGTCTGCGGTGCCGCTGGTGGTATCGGTCAACCATTATCGTTATTATTGAAATTAAACCCCAATGTTACCGAATTAGCCTTATTTGATATCGTCAATGCCAATGGGGTAGCTGCCGATTTATCTCACGTCAACACTCCCGCCGTTGTCACTGGACACCAGCCTAGCTCTAAGGAGGACAACACCGCCATCACGCAAGCATTGAAGGGTACCGACTTGGTGATCATCCCTGCAGGGGTGCCTAGAAAACCAGGTATGACTAGAGCCGATTTGTTCAATATCAATGCCGGTATCATCCGTGATTTGGTGGCTAACATCGCCAAAACCGCACCAAAAGCCGCCATCTTGATTATCTCCAACCCCGTTAACGCTACTGTTCCTATTGCTGCCGAA
Organism: Suzukiozyma fluviatilis; assembly: GCA_030560825.1. NCBI lineage: Eukaryota > Fungi > Ascomycota > Pichiomycetes > Serinales > Debaryomycetaceae > Suzukiozyma > Suzukiozyma fluviatilis. The sequence goes on along the minus strand of JAKTVZ010000029.1, from coordinate 4,245 downwards.
GTGTTGAAGAAATTTGGGGTATTTAACCCTAGAAAGTTATTTGGGGTTACCACTTTGGATTCGGTAAGAGCTGAAACCTTTTTGGGAACAATCTTGAAAAAAGACCCCTCTACCTTAAGGGGGAAAATTTCCGTTATCGGAGGACATTCCGGTGACACTATTGTGCCACTCTTAAACTTCACCCCTGAAATCCAACAACAAGTCAGTAAGTTATCCGCTGCTGATTACAAGGAATTCGTCCACAGAGTTCAATTTGGGGGAGATGAGGTCGTCAAAGCCAAAAACGGTGCTGGTTCTGCCACTTTGTCCATGGCATACGCAGGCTACAGATTTGCCGAAAACGTCTTGAATAGTTTAGCCGGCAGGGTTCATAACCAAGATGTACCAGATTCGTCTTATATCTATTTGCCAGGCATTCCAAACGGGTCCGAATTGGTTCGTAGTTCCTTAAAAGGGGCGGAATTCTTTAGTGTTCCTGTGGTTTTGAAGAATGGACAAATTGACTCGTTTATCAATCCATTTACTGACTTGAAATTATCGGAAAAGGAAAAACTGTTAGTAGATGTAGCTTTAGTTGGTTTGCAACAATCCATTTCTCAAGGTACCACTTTTGTTAAGAGCGGTAAATTATAGATTAGCTACTCAAAATTGAATTTATTCTAATGTGGATATAATTAACTGGTTTTAATATTCTGATTTCCATGATTCATACGATAGATTGAATATATTTATTTAACTGAACGCATTGATGTAGACAGATTTAGACAGATGTAGATATTGAGTAGATGCAGATTTACATAAGCAGCGACTTGCTCGATTTAGCAATTGTAGTGTTTCTAGTGCAAAATATCTATAAAATATTATCAAGAGGTATTGTACTTTTCAAGAAAACATACATTTTTGGTAAAAAAGTTACACTTTTCGCAAAAACACTATGGAGTCCTGAAACTAACCACGAGTCAAATCAGTTGACCTTCTATTATAGTCATAAATATGCTTTTTGTATCTTTCCAAATGCTAACAACATATACTGGATTATAAATAGTAATGCGTATATTAAATAATTATACACTATATACTGGGCTTGTGTTAAGTATATTTCAATAGAAACGGTTCTATGGTGTAGTGGTATCACATTTCATTCACTTGAATTTCGAGTACTGAAAAGGTCACGAGTTCGATCCTCGTTGGAATCATCATTTTTTAAATCGTAAGTGGTTCATTTTTTCAGTGGGATCACATACAGGAAGCTACATCTAGTGCTTAATGGAGTATCTATCTTCATCCTTTTTTTTCCAGTGTAGAATCCACTGCATCGTATATGGTTTCTCTTGTAAGCAAAATCAATTATATCATATAAACTAAACAAATAATATAATATACTTCAACATGTAGGTTTATTAACCAAGAAAATCAAAGAAAAAGAATAATTTGTTACCATCTGATCTCAAAGAATATAAATACCTATAAACCATCTCAGGTTTACTCTGGAAAAAGAACCCCTACGTATTGGTCTCTGCCTTCATGGTAGTGTAGTAATGCATGATTCTAATAGCTCGTCTGTCGGACTGAGCCAACAGCTCGGTTAGACTAAGCCACCAAATTGATGCAAAATATACGACTGCCATGATCGGCACATCTTCATCGGCTCCATTAGGACATCTGAAAGAATTATTGTTCAACTCAGAATCACCATAGCTCAGAAACTAAGCAGATAATGATACCCTCGTGTTAATATCTTCAGGAATCAACACTTTGATAAAATCGACACTCTCACTTTTTGATTTCGTTTTCGTCGATTTCGTCGATTTCGTCTCTGAGAGGGTATCCAAACTTCTCGTGGAGGTGTAGCTTAACTGCTCTTCTACCGCACATAGCCATACTGTTTTCGCCACCGACTGTGAACATAAAATCTATAAGTAGAATGCTCATAGGCAAAAACAGTTTTTCAAAGAAGAATGGTGTCGGCATAGTTCCAGCGTAATTAAACTATTTATTCAATGAATATAATACGATTCAATTCAATTCAATTCGATTTGATTCAAATTAAATTAAATTAAATTAAATTAAATTAAATTAAATTAAGTTAAATTGAATTCTTTCTATTAAATTTGGTCACTGCGAGGTTTACTGCGAGGCTACTATTTGCAGCAATGTTGCAGCAAAATTTATGCATAAGGTCTTTCGAAAGAATTGTTTATTGTTACATACTCAGCATCTTCCCAGCTCAATAACCAAACAGATAATGGTACCTTCGCCTTAATATCATCGAAGTTTTGATAAAATCGACACTCTACTCGATTTCGTTGATTTCGTCGATTTCGTCTTTGTGAGAGGACTTTTTGTGGTGATAAAGTTTAACCACTCTTCTACCGCACATAGCGATACTGCTTTCGCCACCGACTGTGAACATAAAATCTAGAAGTAGGAAGCTCAAAGGCAAAAATGATTTTTCGTTGAAAATTATGTGGCCAATTTTATCTGCTATCAGCATAGTTCCAATGTTGCTAAATAATTTATTCAATGCAATTAAATGCGATTCAATTCAATTTAACTCAAGTCAATCGATTCAAAGCTATCCTCTTAAATATGGTGGAGCCTGAAGTTTCCGCAACGCTACCTTTGCAGTATGCATAAGGTCTGTGAGAGAATTGTTTATACATGCATACTCAGCATTTTCCCAACTCAGCATATATAACCGGTAATGACATCGCCGCTTTAATTTCCGTATTCAACACCTCTAGCATTGTTGACTTTGTTTCCTCGGTGGGACGTTTTCTCCAGTCAAATCCGGTTTCACCGGCTTGAATTGCAGTACAATGCACGGCTTTATGATTTGGTCCGTAGCATTTGAAAATAAATCTCTACCTAATTCAGCTGATGTACCGTTTACAGTCTGAACAGTATAACTGTGTCCAAACCATTCTTATTTGGACCTTTCCCGATGCCGATAACCATATGTTGGAGCTTTAATTGGCTCTTAGTTTGTCTCGTAGAGTAGAGCTAAGCGAATTGCTTCTTGTAGTGTTTCTGGTCCTTTTGCTATAACTTCCATTTTGAGATAAGGCCGAAGTTTCAGGGTGTAAAAGAAAACCTTGCTTCTTTCGCTTAGATTAGCCTCAACAAAATCTTTAATTTGTTCGTTGAAATCATAATTAAAGTCTGCAACTGATCCTGTTTGTTTGAGAGCTAAGAACTTATTTGAGGCTTTCAGATGGTCATATAGTCTTGTGAAGCGTTGCTTCAATTTTTCAATAAACTCTGCAAACGTATCCTCATCTTGGCCTGTACTTTGGGTACTTGGGGTACTTAATTCCGTCTCAGAATCAGGTTCTCGGAAAATGGTTTCCATTGGTTTTGGATAGTTTGATACTACAGGTACCGTCATTTGATACGTTTGGTACCATTTCTTAGCTTTTCCTTTCAAGTTATTGCCCGCAAACCGAATAAGTTGTTTCTCAGATAGAGGATATCTCTCTGCCTCGAGGCGAATTTGCGTTTCGAATGTAGCGAGTATTCGAGGGTTATCATTTCCATTATAGGGTTTGATTTTGGTTCTTGCAATAAAATTTTGAATATCTTGGAGTTTGTTCTGTTCGATCACCTTTTTTTGATGTGCAATGAGAACTTTGAGTAATTCTTCTACTGTTTGTTGAGCAGAGACACTGGTTGTCTCTTTTTTTGCCAATTCCTCTTTTGTAAACGATGAAACCATTCTGGTTATATTTTGATCTTATCGATAAATGCTTCCACTTGAATGAATTTGGACACAATCAATTTAATTATCTTATATATGTCTTTTTGGAAGATCACTACCACACTTAAACTGGTACTCTTTTGTGTTTCACTCTAAATCTTCTTTGTTCCAAATTTACACAACTTTGGAAAATACTTGAGTATTTATATTATTTGAATTCCTTGAGTGATAAACTTTGTGTGGTCCTCAGGAGTCATTCTCTTCTAATCTGAAACATTTCCTCTTGTTTCAGATTACTCCGCATGTTTCAGATATTATACCACATTTATCTGAAACACAAGTTTTACCACATTTACTTGATACACTATTTTACCACAATTATCTAATTGATCACTTCTACCAAAACCTCATTTTTACCACATTTCAGAATAAATATGCATATCTGATGCACTCATCTGGTATAAAGATCGAGGTTCCTAATAACTCCAAGAAAATGCCTGCGTAGCGTAATGGTTAACGCGTTTGACTTCTAATCAAAAGATTCCGGG